>BGPR01002156.1:0-86419 GCA_013235015.1 Araneus ventricosus
TTTTTTATTCTAATTATTTAATGATTTTAAGTCTTTAATTTATAATTCATTGTCACAAATGTTGCGAAATCTTGAAATCTATTTTTCCAAAATTCACTAAAAGGTCGCGCCACTCGTATTGAATCAAAGTTCAATTAACTGATTATTAACTATGATTAACTAAAAATTAAGTTCTGAAAATATTAAAGTAGAGTTTTGTCATCTTTCGTATCATTTTGAACACACAACTGTACAAAATTTTAAAACTCGACAAACATCAGGGAGTGAGTAAAAAATCAATTACATCTTTGATAACATGAAACAAGTCGAATTAAATAAAAGTGTTAAAAATGAGCACATATTGTTCGCTGCCGTGAATGCTATAACTCGGTACATCTTAAGTTTTTCCCCTCTCCCCCCTTTTTCTGCATCTCGTATCTGTACGAAAATATTTCAATGAGTCAAGTATACATGCACGTAGTATATAGGGCAGTGATTGAAAGTAAACAAAAATAATTTAGTCAAATACCCTTACAGTTGTAAATTAACAGTTACAATTAATAAATTTTACAAAAATAATTAAAATTTTGAATTAATTAAAAATTAATTAACAATAACTCTTTATATTATACAGAATGATGCATATGCAGTAAATTCTAACAGGGGGTATATTTTTGACTTTGTATAAGTCTTACCCTCGACAGAAAATTTGTCCGTATTAGAACTCCTATGGCGGGTGGCTCTTTGAAAAAGTTCGCCATTTGAGTTCTCGTCCAATTTTTCCATTTTGATTGTATTTTCTTTTATTTTCTAATTTTTTTCTTTTATGTGTTTTAACTATTTTATTATTGGGGAATTTTTGTTGTTTAATTCTTCAGTGATTGGTTGGTTAATTGTAGTAAAATGTAGTTGATGCAATTACTTGATGCTGCTGCGTTGGGCGCGAAAAAAGTGTATTGTTATCATTGTTGATTACTTCTTCAGTTTCTTTTATATATTTTTTCTAGTTTTTCTTTTTTAATGTTTTTTAATTTTCTATTAGTTTTAAAGTGTTGCACATTAATTTACATCTACATAGCTTCTCTCATTTGATTGTGCAAACAAACATCAAAACTGGCAGAAACTCCATCAATGTCTTTATCACCCCATCTAAGATCCAAAATCCAAATTTAGGAGCCTTCTTGCAGCTCAATGAAGGTTAGTAAAGCTGACTTTCAAAATGTGAAAATAATCCTTTTTCTAGGTAATTGCGATGGCAAAACTCTGTACTCCAAATTACTCTTTCAGCAAAAGTGTAACTAGTAAACTGAAGGAATTGAAAATAAATCATTAAACAAAAATTCTTAGAGAGTAATTTATGGCATTTTTATATGATAAAAGCGAATGCTGTGAATACTTTTTCATTAGCATCTCGCATTCGATCTTTGCATAACTTTTGATTTTCATATTCTTCTAAGCAATGCTCTTTTTCCAAATGATATTCATTTTGCTCCCAGCTTTGATTATTAGAAGACAGATAATTCATATACAGACTAGGTAACGTCTTTTTCTCTAAGAATCGCACTACATATAAGGTATTTAATCGATACCAGATGGTTAAAATATCCATTGATTGCAACGGGAAAATAGTGCAGAGGAGTGGTCTATTTGAGATGAAATAGGCTAATACTCAGACACTGATCAATATTATAATTCGTTGTTTATAATTTTGTGTAATAAGAATTTCTTACACTTAAGATTAAGCTAGTCATTATGATACAGAAAATTTTATTAATTTTATCACATATAGACTAGGCCATAAAGACTCTTTATGGGACTCTACTATTTAATATCTTTTATGACACCAGACCATGTCCCTGCATCTACAACCATTACAATTATATAAAAAATATAATTAAAGCTACAGTTTGACACTTAGTTTAATTAGCTAAAGAGATATCATGATATTTTCGTTTGTAGTACAAATAAATATATTTTAACTATACTGAAACACAATGATTTAAACCCACTCTCTGAATTATCGCGCTAATACAAATATTTCAAATTAGAAACAATCAAAAATGAGTGAAAATAAAAGCAGGTATTTATTGAAGTTACAAAATGGAGTAGCAACAAAAATCAAACCATCGAATCGTAATTAAAGAAAGATGTCTTTTCTTAAAATATTAAACATTGATTCGAAGAAAAAACGGTGATGTAAGATAAATATAAATTTCTTAACTAATTCATATATTGTCAATATATGAATATATATGTATGATGTATATAAGTATATATGTTTTAATTTGAATCGGGATTAAAGAAAGATATCTTTTTTTTAAATATTAAACATTGATTCGAAGAAAAAACGCTGATGTAAGTTAAATTTAGATTTCTTTACTAATTCATATATTGTCACACAAATATAAATAACAAAGATTCTTTCAATTTATCAAAACCGAAATGCAAATAAAACATTGGTATGCTATTGGAAAAAAATTACTTTATTATTTTATTTTCTTTCCTATCTACCTGAAGACAGCTAAAACAAAAGAAAAGCGTACATACTTTAGTTTAATGTGTACTGAAGAATCAGACCAAAACTATGCGATCAGAAAAAAAAGTTTCACTGCATTCCTAGAGTTTTTCGGAAAGAGTACTTTTTCTTGTTAAAATCACAAACTGAATTGAACAAAACTATTGGTTGTGGTAGATGCATGTCAAATATAGATGGCATTTTGGAATGTAGCCTTGATACATTAGTTTTCTAGTCTCCAAATCTATTTGCACATTTTAGTACATATATATACTTTTTATTGATCTAATATTTCGTTTATTTATTTAAAAACTAAATTTTCTTTATAAAAGTTTTCACAGTGAGAAAAGTTTAAAAAAAAATCTTAAAGGGAAAAAAGATTTTGCAAAGTCAAATACTGAAATTTCGATATAATAATAACATTTAAAAGGGAGTTTTTCAACTATTATAACTGCAATAAAATATCTTTATACAATCTGTTGTTATATTTTTTTTTTATTTCTGCTTACAAATATGATTAGATGTATTAACTATCAATACGCTCAATCATTTGAGCACTTAAAAATGTTCTTTTGAAATCATTTTAAGCCCCAAATAATAAATAATCAATACTATTTCTTCTCTCTAAATCGTGATTTCTTTCAATTTTACAAACTCAGCTAGTAACTGAAATCATAAGATGGTAGGTATAACGCTCACTTCAAAGTGAACACATACCTAAAATATACCAGATAAGTAAACACAGTCTGTGCCAAAAATAACTTTCTGAAAACTTTTGATTTTTTGAAGGAAAACAGATTGATGAATATTTTTGAGCACATTCTTATTTATCGTTCGATTTCTGTTCTGATAATCTTTACTTGTATAATGTTTTTAAAATCTAACTTTTAATTTTAACTATTAATTATCTTTATTCATAGTTATCAGTTTTTATTAGCGTATTTGAAGAAGCATTATACGAAGATGTTTCAATTGAAGAATTCCTTTAGAGTTTTATACTTTAAGAAATTAACATTCGAAAGATTAGTGGTGCTGTCACGTGAATTTCTTTTTTGTTAGTAAGAAATTGCATAGAAAACAGAACGTCAAAATTACTACGATGCGGATTTTTCACACAGGATTGGCTAACTTTATAATGATCTCTAATTCAATTCAAGAAAATATTTTAAAGGCGGAATTTTATATCTGGTACGATTTTATTTTGATATCAACTTAGGCCGTAAACATAATTTCATGTTTCTTGCGAAGAATTTATCATCCTTTTCATAAACTATTTAAATTCGACTGGAAGTTTCAATACTTAACAAAACACGAAATTTGCAAGAATAATAAATGTACATTTGAAGAACGACATATTTTAAGAAAAATGTTTTAAAGCAAAAATTATGTTCCTGAAATATTCTCGAAAATTAATCGAACTGATGAACAAAGAATTTTACTCTTGAATATATTACCTTTAAAAAAGCGTAGGAGGTCGTAGTTAATAGCCTTGACCATTAACTATTTAGGTTAGGGCGAGATAGGCAACATCATTTAATAGTATTTATGACAAACAGGCGTTACACTAAAATAATGATGTCATTAGGACGTTAAAAGGAATAGCCATAAATATTCATAAAGTTAAAACTTGTATGTTGAAAAAAAAGAAAGTTTGAGTATTTAAGAGAAATATAAATAAATAAATAGCTGCTGGAGTACATGAATATCAGCTGCAACACACTTACATTTCACTTAACAACCCATTTTATTGGTTATCTTTATAAGAATTGGTGAGATCTTCTAAAAACTGCAAATCAAAATTATATCTTCTTGAAGCATCATAATAGCTAATATATGATAATAACGTGATATCTTTTTATTTTAAATTCTGTACAACTCAATACAAAATCTAAATTCCTTTTGAACATCCAATTACAGGATCTTCTCGACTTATGATCGTTCCAAAACTGATAGGTTCGAAAGTAGAACTTGTTATAAGTTGCACTTATATTTTCAACAATATTTTCATTTAAATGGATCATAAAAATTGTATATAAAACACAAAACTTCACTCCTTGCATGTATAATTACAGTACACAATGTAAAAAAATACATAGTATATACTCTGTTGAAAGTAAGTAAGCAAAAATACAACTAGAAATACGCTTTAACTCGAAATTTGGCATTTATTTTTTTGGTCGTAAGTGAAAATGGTCTAAGTCGAGTAGATTGTAGGCCGTGAAGTGTTTCGAATCAACAAAAAGTGTTCTTTTGCAATAAAAGTCGTTCTTTTAAATTAAATATTTAACATGCAAACGCAATACAAGTCAGGAATTATGATATTCTAGAATTTAAATCGCATGTAAATAAAATCCATTGCATTTTTTAACAAGAAAAATAATCGCAATCCAAACAAAGGAACATGGATATCAAATATATAAAGTTAAAATCTTAGCGAAGGCATTTGAGATACACAAAAAAGAAAGTGACAGGCAGACCTAATTTAAAGAAAGATTTCATGACGTCCGCCATTTTCAATAATAATACCGAATGTAACTATTTTGTAATTATCCTTCGAATGTTAACCTTGATAAGTGGACAAATTCTGTCTTTTCAAAATATCTTAAAGCAGTTCGTTAAGGCAAAACAAGAAGCTGCATATCATAATGTTAAAAAATAAAATAAAAATGTTTTTAATTTTATTTCTTAAATTTAAATTATAATTTCGAAAAGATAATTCCATAATTTAAATTATATTTTCTATAAGAATTTCGGAACTTTTAGAAAATACAAATTTATTTAAAGGTAAAAAGAAATTTCCATCTACTATTTCTCATAAACTTTCGTGATTTGGCAACGATAAAATAATACCATAATTTAAATTATATTTTCTACAATATTTTATTACCCTTTGACAACCATTTTAAAGTGAAATTTGTGTGAAATACAAATTTATTTAAAGGTAAAAAGAAATTTCCATCTACTATTTCTCATAAACTTTTTCTATAAGAGTTTCAGAACTTTTAGAAAATACAAATTTATTTAAAGGTAAAAAGAAATTTCCATCTACTATTTCTCATAAACTTTCGTGATTTAGCAACGATAAAATAATACCATAATTTAAATTATATTTTCTACAATATTTTATTACCCTTTGACAACCATTTTAAAGTGAAATTTGTGCGATTTTACAAATTTATTTAAAGGTAAAAAGAAATTTCCATCTACCATTTCTCATAAACTTTCTTGATTTGGAAAAATACTAAAATCCTTCATTTTATAAAGCGCATTTTACACAGATACTCAACTTTCATTCCACAACAACAAAATGTAAAAAGAAAAAGCGCACCATTTCGGCAACGGAAATGGCGCTGTTAATTTATTTTCCACATGGTTTCTCCAAGAGGCAAGATAATCAAGAGAAATTTCGTAATTCATACAGTAGAATCTTTCCTATCACGCAATTTTCATACCAAAACCTTTTTTAAAAATGATCCAATAAATTTAATCGTTTTTTAAACCTGCAAAGAGCTTCTGGAATTGCTTTTGTAGGAGAAAAAACTAGTAGACTGATTCGAGTAAAATGGTATTTCAAACATTTCGTATGACAGCAAGCCCAAGGTTTCCCAGGAGACTCAAAAAATGTTCGTTAATGGAAAAAGATTCTTTTCAAAAAGTATATAAATGTAAAAATGCATTCCTTGTCTGGTTCATAATGAAACCTTTACATTTTATGTGCAGAAAAACAAATCGTTTCAAGTTCTTACCTTAAATTATAAGAAAATAAATTATTTATTTAAGATATCTTCCCCATCAATTATACATCACGAACTTATTCTAAAATCGTTTCATATTATAATAAAATTTACTAATTTATGTATCGCTGGTTTACAGTTTTTAAATAAATGATAATCATCACAAAGCACAACAGTCAAAATTTGAGGAATTGATTTCAATCTATTGAGAGCCAACGATGATGGCAGTTTCTCATGGAACGGATATCTCTGATTTTTTTTCATATTTCATAAAATGTTTATGTAAAGAAAACAAAGTAAATTATTTAATTCAAATTTTTATGCAATGTTTATACCATTCACAAAACTAGTAGTACTTTATACAGCTCATGCATTTAAAAATTTACGCCGATAAAAGAGAGCATTAGGTATTTACTATTAATTCTGTGAACCAGTAGATCTCGCGTCCCTGTCCCCCCCCCCCAAAAAAAAAAATCTAAAATCTGTGCTTCATTGCATTCTTTAAAAGTTTATCCATTGTTGTCATTCATTTTGAAATACTATTTCCAGGGACACAAAATTATAATTAAATGTCTACTTTATCAGTATTAAAAAAATTGCAATCAAATGTCTCTTTTTATCAGCATTAAATGTCTGGTTTCATCAGTATTACGTGTAGAAGTATAAACAAATTTCAATCAAATGTCTGCTTTTATCAATATTGGCAAAATTACACTTAAATGTCTCGCCTTTGCCAAAATGATTCAAATGTTTCATTTAGTTACAAACTCGCCATTGACTCGCCAACACATTGAAACAATTAAAACAGTGACCCTCTTGAAACGAAATTTAAAAAATAATAATAAAAATCCTCACATGTGCATCGTTTTTCATGACCTCAAGGAACCTTCATGCCACATTCGAAGAAAATCGAACAACGCGTTTTGACGTCACTGCGTAACAAACAAATTTGCAGACAGACAAAATGCTGAATGATCGAGTTGAAATGGAGACTTCGCTTCGCTATGTCAATAAAGGGCATTTCAACAATGTATACACCCTTAAACTCTGTAGAGATAACTATTGCAGTAGCAATTAACAACACGCATTAAAGTTTCATATTATTTTATACAAATGCAGAATCTTGTCAGTTACAAGAAATGCTTGAATTGTTGGCCGTGATTGTCTAGGCACTGCTGGTAACGCCAACCAATGAAATTACAAACCGTTACTAAGCAAGTCTATTGATATTTCAGAGCATTCTCTTTTTTTTATGGCCCAGTTCTTGAATCATTCATTGAATCTGGTCTTGATTTATATACATTAAGTTTCAAACATGTTTTTCCTCAAAAATATCAATCCAGTTTATTTCGAAGAGCTTGAGGGGGGTACATTCAAATTTGGATGCATTCTCTTTAAATAGAGGCTCTCAGGTGATCTTCTCTAGAACGTTCATCCGTTCATTTTTGGCAACAAGCTTTTATCCTTTTATATGCTACTAAGAATAATTTCAAAATAATTTTAGAATTTATCTACCTTTTTTACTATATCGCCATGTATTTTATCACCGTGATTCTGTTTATCCACCGTACATTTGGGGCAGCATAGCCAAATATGGCTCTTAAGCCAATAAAATCTAACAACCAATCAACTAGCTCGTTAATTGTATTTGTTCCAGAGTCATAAAGGTTAGGTTTCATTCATTCCTGCAAAGAAAAAGATCTTTCCGGATCAGAGACGGAAGGGATAGACTTTAATGCTACCTCAACAGCCTTAAACTCAGATCACCAAAATTTAAATCAATAAATTTCGCGATAGTAAGTCGGAGGTGGTTCATCCTGCGGCAAGTACAATTCTTCACTTTCGACAGTAACAGTTCGCGCATTGTCATTGTGGGGGTGCTGTAACTTACAGCGCTACACTTAGTGATTTGAATTATTCCCTTTTTAGTTAATTTTAAATTGTTTAATAAATAGTAAAGAAAAATTATCGGTAGATTTTTCACTTGATGTAGTTATTTTTAATAAAGATATTTTAATTAAGAAATTACTAATTTTCAATTAAGAATTTAACTTTAAAAAAATATTTTCACATTTGCTTCTGCTGCGTTTATAAATATTTCGACAATTGTAGCTGAATATTCAAAAAATTCATAAAGCGTAATGTTAAAATAAATGCACTTGCAGGGATAAAGATAATATTATTTACTGGTATTAATAGAAACTATTTAAAATGAAATCTTCTCTTCTGCTTTTTTTCGAGCAAAAACATCAATAAGTTTTTCCTTCATGTTCGCGTCACTATCAAATCAGACGAAGATGCACACGAACGGACAGAATTCCCTTTGATGGATTTCGACCAAAATTCTATACAAACATACAATTTTGTTGTTAAGGCCTTGTACCGAATTTCATTTATCTAGCCTGGTACGGTTTTTGAACTATCATGCACAGGGGCAGACATACAGGCACAATTACTTTTGGGAGGAGATGAGGACTTCTGGAACTCTAAAACATGGAGATCCTCAAAATCTCGAGGTCCAAAATTTTGGCAATTACAATGATTTCTCGTTGTATACTTCGAATTAGATAAATACAAAATGATATATATCTGAAATGTTTTCGTTATTGTAGTCATTAAAAGGCCGAATAAAGAGCGATTTCTTATTTATTATTCAACAAATTATGAGAGTGGCGGAATATACGTACACATTGTATGAAAGTTTCAAGTCAAAAAGCGAACAGAAAATCCCTGCATTTTCTCAAATAGGGATTTAACATATAGACACATGATCAAAGTGAAGGGAATATTATAGCTATTTTTGGTATATTATGTAAGTGTTTTAGGGAAAAGTCTGGCGCCGAAAGGACGCCGAATTCGAGATTTTTGTGTACGCGTGGAAGCGATTTAAATATTCTTTTAGTAATAAATATGCCGAACGAGAGATTTAATATACCTTCAGCGCGGGAAGTAAGACGAAATTGGAGTTTAAGAAAAGTGATTTTGGAATAAATAAATATTATACTAAGATTTTAAAATATATAATATTAGAAGTTAAAGTAAAATTAAGTGAGATTATTACACATATTACATATCAAAAATTGATTTAACCTGGCTAAGCTTGTCCACAGCCAAGCTACTAATTTAATTGTTGAAAACTCCATATATTTGGATTGCCTTTTTTCAATAGTTTTGATAGCAATAGAGTTCATTTACATGTTAACATTTAAATGTTTAAACTCACCTTTTGCTCTTAGTATCAATAGTATTTTAAATTTTTTAGATTTGGATATTTCGTTTAATTAATAAATTTTTAGTTTATGAATTGCATTTTGAGATGTCTTGTTTACTTTGTTCTTGTATGTTCATATATAATAAGTTATGTTTTGGTTTATATATATAGTTAAATATTTTACAAACAATTACCTATTAAACCAATAATTAAAATTAACTATAAATATAATGTTATCTAATTAATAATCATACAATGAAATACATAAAGATAATTAGACTGCAAACAATTACTAAGAAAAAGACAACCCAAAATTGGAATTCCAACAATTAAATGCCAATCGATCTTAGGAACCGATTATGTCGCATTAAATTCAATTTTATAGGCGCCTAACCTTCTGCGAAAGCCAACTGTTGGAAAAAAGCGAAAGTATATATATATATATTTTATAGCGATGCGCTATTTTGTTTATCATTGTGAATGTACTTATTGGTGATCTTTAAGAAGTCGCATCATTCAAACTTTCTATAATTTATTCTAAGTGGAAAACACGCGGCAGTAAAACCGCAGTATTTGATATTCTTTTAGCAGTTGTGTTCCTTGAAGCTACCCGTGTGAGAAAATTTAAATTAATCCAAAAACTGACAATTCAAACTATATAGTTAATACCAGATAAATTCACAAAATGTTCCACTGTCAAACGAGTATTATTAATAATTCAGTAATTGTAATTATGATAATTAACTAAGCAACTTATTACTTTTAATTTATATCAAAGTATTGTAGTAATGTAAAGAATTGTAATTTTAAAAAAGAAAAAATTATTTTTTCGATCAATTATTTGATAATTACGCACATTAATCAGATTGTTTTTCTTTAAATTCAACAACTCAGTAGCATTATCTTCACACAATCGAATGGGGCGTAGCGTAATGCGACTTCCTTGATTTCGAATCCTTCCTACCTCTAAAAAGAATTACTTTCAAATACTCATTCATTTTCAAAACCCATTTGATGCAGCTCCAAAAATAAGTTTTGAGCTTGTATTAAATAAATCAGTACTTTCTGAAATGGCGGGAAACAGCTTCTGAAATATCTGAAGTCGAATAACTTTTCTAAATTAGTACCGCTATGGTAGTTTGTTTGTTTCATATAAAAGCAGTTTGTCGTGAACTGCAACGTGTTTTCTTTTTTTTTTTGTCTGGTGATGTCTGCAATAATTAATAAACATTTTTTTGCGTTTTTTTCTTTGTTCATTTTAATAGTTAGTGAAATTCTTTGAGTAATTCAGTCTTAAATAAAAAATATTTTTTATAAATTCACTGAGTTTCCGATTTACTACATGTTTCTATTCGTAATAAAATGTGCATGAAAGATAAGCATAGAATTTCATTCGATATGTTCTGGAATATCACACTTTATCTGGCAGAAATAGGCTTAAGTGCTAGTTTATGCAATAAATATGAAGCGTATTTGAGGAAAGCATTGGCAGATGATAGATAATAAAAGAGTAGTTACCTTTAGTTGTTATCGTTAATTTCAAATCATAGAAATACCTGTTAAAAAAAGCAAATTTAAAGTAGTTTACCAAAGATAATGAAGATTCTCTGAATAAACTATAACATAACACCACTCCATGCCTGCAACTATAACCTTTAAGGTTATTTTAGCAGTGTCGCGGACATGAAGTGGAAGAAAAATCACAATACCCGAGGGGTTGACTTCTCTTAAACCTTGCCAAATTCTTCTCAGTGCTGCCTAATTATTAGACGCAATAAGTTTACAAATATTATCAGGAGCAAGTCCATTAGGATGGGCTGCTATTGTGCGTTACATCATTTTTTTTTGGGGGGGGGTAACACAGAGCAAGCTGAAAAAAACTATGAAGGTACACAAAAATACACAACTGCACATGAAATAACTGGACACGTGTTGTGACTACATGCAATGGAAAAACTGTAACACGAGAAAAAAAATCCGTTCGCGAAACAAAGCATTCAAATGAGAAAAAGAGAAAAAACAAATAAAGAAAAAAAGAAGTAAAAGAAATGTTAAAAATGAAAAAAATAAAAATAAATAAACAGAAAAGACACAAAAATATATAACAATAATAAAAATAGAATGAAAGAATAGTGAACGACTCGCATCCAATTTCTAATCAAATCATGGGAACGATTCTGTAGGAAAAGAAAGCAATTCATCGAAAACAGATGCAGACACTACGGTTCATTATTAGAGATGGCACGCGTATTCCACAAAGGAAACTCTCAAACCTTTGTAAAAATGAATAATTTCAAAAACTAATTACAACGCGATACGAAAAATTGTATAGTATTATATTTGCAAGTGTCGAAAGACTACCGAAAAAAAACAGTCATCGTTCATCAGCATTCAAAAAGCAATATGTTGAAATATCTTCCATTTTTATGGTTACTAACTGTTAAAAACTACACTGTTATATTGCGACTATTCAGGGATAGAGTTCATATTTATATATCGGGTCAGGTTAAGCCAACACCTCAGCCCGTACCCGACTCTCTAGATTTCTAGACCTCACCTACCTCGATTGGCACCGCAAGTTCACGGATGAGTGGCCGCCAGATAGGCAAGTGAGCACTCGCTTTCCCTGGGGGTATAGAAATATTGGGGGTCGAGTTACCCCCACCAGTGAGTGTACGTACCTCCTTAGGGAGGGGTCGGGCCGTGGACTGGTGATAGGCTATTAGGACTTCGGCCTCAGTACTCGAGCTATTGCAGCGGCTGTCTTTCAGAGGCCTTGGTAGGCCGGAGCTAACCCATTTGCGGTTACCTCACCTATACACGAGGACGTATGTTGCCCAACATACTCCATGTTATGGAGTTATGGAGTGGCGTTATGTCTGGTTCCAACAGCAGATATAGCATGCACCAAGTCCACATACACAGTGGATATTCGGTGGAACTGAATCTCGAACCCTAAACCTGTTGTTGATTATCCCCGAAGATCAGCAGAGCTATATCAGGTCCATGAGCACCCTAAACCTTCGATCTAATAGCGAGGACTCTTCTGTCATGCCATTTCAGATCTTGCATGAGCCTCGTAATTTTGCGCAATTGTCAGAAGATAAGAACGCCAGCTTTCATTTCACGTGAGAGTAGTTGAACCTCTGTAAATTGTAATTGTATTTGTTGAAATTGTAATTGTATTGCGTATAAGCTCCACACGCATGACAGATCTATAGATGGAAGTGTGGTGCGGGTGGAATGCACAATCAGAAGTCGCTGCTGAATAACTAAAACATTTTATTTACGCAAACAAAAAAACAATCCGTTTGAAATGCCATGGCTACCATATCCCATTCGGGTTAGCCTCTTGACCCCAGGATAACAAAAGAGGACAACATCAGCAGCAAAAGAATCCTGAAGCAACTGGGTGAATGCAACCTGAAGAACAAAGGCAAGAGAGAGTGAGTATCTGACACAGCTTCTCCTCCATATATCCCAGTTCGCGGTATCTTCGAGTTGCCACAAGCTGATTCCCAATTCCGGCACATCTGGTATGACTAACGAGACCATGCATCCCGTTTTGAACGGGACTGGCCCGTTTTTTCGGTAGCCTGTCCAGTTGTCTCCAAGCACAGCTTCAGAACGCCCAAATGTCCCGTTTTCAGAAAGAGAGCAACCCACGGCGACAATTTTAAACAAGAAAGCGCTGAAAATCAAAAGATCCGACGGTAATGTCTAGTATCCCAGCGATGACGCAGCATGGGCTATACTTGCTACACATATGCAAGTTGGTCAGAAGCCACTATCTGGTACTTAGTACTAACTTCATTAAACAACATGAAGTGACAGAATGAAGCAATATATGGATATTTAAACAGAAAGTCGCTGGGT
This sequence comes from Araneus ventricosus, assembly GCA_013235015.1. NCBI lineage: Eukaryota > Metazoa > Arthropoda > Arachnida > Araneae > Araneidae > Araneus > Araneus ventricosus. Next base: position 13,316 of record BGPR01002156.1, read on the forward strand.
GGAACTGTTCAAACACTTTCACGCCAATAATTTAAATCGTACGAACTTTCGTATAGTTATTGAATATATTCTATGTCTGCCCGGCACTAATGCACCCGTGGAAAGGGGCTTTTTCTTATGAATAAGTTGTGGACGAGCTAGAAAACACATTTGCAAGTCGCAGTTTATAAAGCAACGTTAATTACCAAGGCAAATTTTAAGAAATCCTGCAAGAATTTCATTCTTTTCTTAAATCAACACCAAATATACTGAAGCAAAAATGTGTTCTTCAGTAAAATGCAAGATCACATGATTTATTATTTTCACGCGTTCATTCCTGTTCTTTTCGTTAATAAATAAAAACTGAAGAAATATGCGTTTTCTTGAATTCACATAATATTACCTAAAAATTTAAAAATGTCCCGTTCTGTGGAAAAAAAAACAAATGGTCACTTTAGGTATGACGGGGACCGGCAGAATGGTTGTTAGCGCCAAGGTCCGAATCTCCTGATCCGAATCCGCTACAGATTATCATTTCGAACAAAGCTATATCATCTAGTTTTAAAATCAAGATTTAAATACTATTATATCTGTTGGTTTGTAAAGTTTTATTCTAAGCGGACAATATTTGCGAAAAATTATTAGCAGTGCTAAAATTGATCATCGTCTTACATAAGCCAAAAATCCAACAATTAATATCATTTTTAATACACATATTTGAATTTAAAAAAGATTTTTGAATAATAATTTATGTTTAAACGAATGAAAAAAAATACTTTTTATACACATAGTAGAGGGTTTATTAAATCTCAACGATCGAATCTTATCAATCTTCAAAATATAGTAAACGATGAAAAGTAATATGGTATCAAGCAGACTTATCGGGTATTCCTCTTTCTTTGAAGCTCTAACAGAATTCATTATTCCAAACAACAAAGCCACGATTTATTCTGAAAGTTACTCTTTTCTGAAAAAAGGCAAGATATTAAGTAAACTGTGCATATATATATATATTTTAAAAAAATACTTCCTTCTTTAGATTCATTTAATTTATATGAAGGACGCAAATTTTCGTTTTAGAAAGAACACAGTATCCGACTGGTTTAAAATCGTCGTCTTCGATGAAATTATCAAAAAAATTAATTTTGTAGCCTGTTTAATCAGCTTTCCAAAACTGTCTCACTTTTTACTCTACGTGAATTACAAATGGAGTTACAGCTGTTTAATTACCGAACTGTAAGCATTATTTTATGTCGCATGAAAACTTTAAATGTGTTTTCTGAGAGATGATATTTTTGAGGAAAACTGTCGACCGTAACAATGATTTCTCAAACAGTTATTAGAGTATTGATATGAAATTTTCTGAGATTGTTTTCTGTAATATGCTCGATGTTTTCCTCTAAAAACTAAGGTCAATTTTAAAATCAAGTATTATTTTTATGCGCTTAAATATAAATGAAAAGCATTTCTTATGAAAAATTACAAGTTTAGTAACTATGTTCGGCTATATCTCAAAACTATTTTGAAGTGCAAGAAATATTTTAGAGCATAATACAGATAACTGTCATAAAAACGTACTCCTACAAGGATTTATGTATATTTAGAATATGATTTTGTCTATGGCTGTTAGCGTAAGGCAAATATTTTAGTCATTTTTCTTCACATTTCTCAGTTTTTTTTAAAAAAATATTATTTTGAAAGCCAAATTTTACAATATTTTCATAGTTTTAAAACATATGCAGTTGAAAAATAACATTAAAATATATATATAAGTTATTTTTCAAAAAAATGTTTCCGAACACAGTCGGATACCTTAAAGCTCCTGAGGCTTTAATATTAAACAAAATAACCCCATCGAATCTATAAATTTTATGAAAAATATTTATTCATAACCATATTCCTAAGAAGATTATTATAAATCTACAAGAAAAATCAGATTAAGGCTGTATAACAATATACTGAATAAAAGAAGTGCGCACTTTTGGATGTATATGCAAATAAAATCAGTTTCTTATCTCGGATCGAAAAATATATAAAATTTCTTTACGAAAAATTCGTTTCTAGATTAGGTATTTTCTATTGATATTAGATATTTTATACATTTCCAACGATAACTGTAAATGCAAAGAAGATTTTTTTTATCTCATAAAACGATGCATTGTTAACTAATTCCTGATAAATAGAGCAGGCAAGATAGCAAGAAACAAGGGAGGTTGTTGTGGCTGGAAATCGAATATTTAAAGTAGAAACAACGAAAATTTCTCACTGAGTTAGAAATTAAATCAAACAATTTGAATATCTGCGAAAATGAAGAAACTGAGTTACAGACGTAAAGCTCAAAATAAATTTTAGAATGCAATCGTCCTGAATAGCACTGTTTTTTATGAAATTATAGATGAAAATATGTAGTTTCAAAATCGTTAACTTTCCAGCGGGCGCGCCTGCACAAATTTTATGACATATCGTGTATCGTATTACATATATATATCGTGTTGTTTTACAAAAATAAATGCAACTATTTATGTTATCTGTATTTATTAGCTTAACCGCTCGACTTAACAGCCCGAGAATACTCGTGCATCGAATTATCGCATTTTTGGTCTTAAAACTAAAATTCAATCATTAATTATCTTTATAATTTTACACAAAAATTACCTAGAATCCATAAACATCTCAAGTATTATATGCCTTCTGAGATGAATAAAAACGACAACCGCTTTCCAAAACAGAAGGGAGCATCTTATTAGACAGCAAAGAAAATTAAGTGGTTAATAGTAAAAGATTTTATAAATAAAAATTGCACTTAAATTTATAAAAGAACGATATAAATATATAATAGGATGCACAATGCAAGTATCTGTTGCATACGCGCGCCCGCTGGAAAGTTAATAATTAATTCGAAAACATTGAAATGGCTTCTTCGTATAAATTGTCGAAGGTTGATCCATTTACTATTGGTTCCAGTTTGTCAATTTCTTTGGTTTATGTCCCGTTTTCAAACAATTAAAGTAATATTTCCATATCCTCCACAAATGTATCTTTTATTTTCCTTAATTCACTCACTCTTCGACGCTATCAAAATCTGAAACAATCATCCATGTTCCCAGAACTAAATCTTCTTACTGCATACCGAAGCGAGGAAAGACACAGAAGAAACGGATATTTAAAACTTTCAATTTCTTTAATTATATCACTAAACGTTACAAAGCATCGTCTAAATTCCAATTAACAAAAATCTACAGAGACTCCTCTCTAACAGACTCCTGTCGTCTATTTATTGTAAATTTCTTTCTAGATAACGCCCGCAATATGTATATTTTATCGCTAATACTCAGATTTCTTATATATATATTCTAACACACAGTCTTGTAAGAAATTCTACATCAAAACAAAGTTGTTTACAAAGGTCAAAGATATATGACGTAGAGGTGACGTTATGTAAACACAATCTGCATGTTGAAATGCAAAATCTGATTTAGATAGATGTGTTGACTCTGATCAGGGCTAAATCGATAGGGTAAGATCGTTTACGAAAAGCCATGGCGCAATCTTAGGCAGATATTCTGCAGAGTCAATGCGTTCAGATGATTGGGAAAGACGCTATTCCCATTTCAAATAGCCAGAAAATGGATACCGGATGCTAAAATCAATACTAGGATTTGATTCTTGAAGGCGTAAATGGGATTTTTTAAAACACTTACACAAAAAAAACTACAAAAATTAGAAAAAGGGGTAGAATTATCTCAAGAAACATTTTTTCAAAATAGCTTCATCAGATATATAAAAATCCGATTTATTTAATATTAAATTAAATTTTTCGTATTGTAAATAATTAATTATTTTAAATGTTTATCAGGGATAATTTCACTGGCGGTTCTTCAAATCAATGTCGTATCAAAATATTGAATTTGTATTTGAGATTATATCCTTTATTCGTGGGTAAAAAGAAAAGGTGATTTCGGATTTAATTGCTTTCACAGAACTAACCCTCCAAGGAAGTGGTATATTGAGTTATTCCAAAATATTGTCTTGAAAGTTAAGCATTTTTAGTTTTGTTTCTTTTAAATGGTAAGGTGCTCGAGAAAAGAAATTAAAAGAGACCCTTTTCAATATTTTTTATTAACTTCCAATTTTAGTTTTATTAATTCAATTTACAATTTTTAAATTTTAAACGCTTGGATACGTTTTCTTATGAAATAAGTTACTCGACTTAAATTTTATTTGGGAAAAACAATTTTTGTATTCATCTTTTATATAGGAAGGATAAATACATCTTTCTCACAGCATCAAATATAAATTACGGCAAATGAAATTTTTAAAAACTAATGCGAAGAAAAATTCCTAGAATTCCTGTCCCTGCTGTTAACTGAAAAACAAAGGAAATTCGAATCTCTAGTTCGAACATGTTTAAGGCTTGATTCGACTGTCTTGTATTCGTCTGGTTTGCTTGCAACAGCCATTGCGTTTTGCGTGTAACGATTGTTGCAACACGCAATGTTACGAACTTCCCCACAAAAGTAAGGGAGGTCAGTCCGTTGAACCCTATGAGGGCCTGGCCGGATGGAGGAGGACCCTCCTTCGACCTTTAACCTTTTCTTGCAAGTTGACTTCTTGCTGTTGGAGAGAAAGGTTAGTTCTATCAGCGACGCTCCCACTGTGAGGTGTCACGCATTTTTTAGGACACATGCTTGTGGAGCGGGGGAACTCATGCGCACTCGGTTGAATGCCGAAGAGAGGCACATTATATTAACATGAATATTTAGGATTGATTAATGTACCATTATCTGCTGCTAGTATGTATACAACATGATCTCCTGGTCGACAAGGAAATAAAGATGTTGAAAATACTAGATGTCATCATTTGGAACGTAGATAAGTACTTTATCAATTATTACATTTTTTAAGTCAAAATAAGTTAAGAATTCTCCTGATAATCTTGTGCGAAATAGAGAACTTTTCCACGCGCAATTTAGAAGAAAAAAAATTCCTGTCTCTTTCCGTCTGTCTTATAGCAACTCTTCACAGAAGCATTTTTTTTTCAGTGAAAGATTTTCTCAGCACGCAAATTCACATAGAATGCCAGCTTTAAAACATTACCAAGTTAAAATGTTAAAACTAAACCTTCACATGCTAAACCTTAACAAAAAGTACCAGCAGTTTAGCGGTAAAACTTCTCTTTAACACTTTCCAGTTAATTTCAGAATTTAATTTCAGTTTCATATTTAGATTACATTCCAGAAGAAAAAAATATATTATTCATAAAAAAAATGGTTGTGTGGAACTTTATTTCACGATTAGTTATTTTTTTACCAAGATAAAAAAAAACTGTTGATCTGTCCAGCTAACTATTGATCTTTCAGTACTCGTTATAATAATCTGTAAAGATTTAAATAATTCGTTATGTACTAATTTGTCTACTTTTTATGCAAACCAATTGTTGATAATCAGCTACATTACATAACTTATAGCATAATAAAATTTGCTAACAGTTACTGCAGACACACTCTTAATCGTATTTAGATATTATTTAAAATAAGTAAATATAAGTGAACGCTGCACACATCAAGCTATGACCACGGACATGGGGGTCATCATTAATATTGATTTAAATTCTTGAATTAGGGTAACGAATAAAAAAATTATTTGGAATCCGCACAACTAACTATTTGTGAAAGCAACAAAAAATTATTTATGTACATTAGATGCATTACATAAATATAATCAAGTACATTTATAAAAAGACGCCAAACAGTGACAGCATTTTCATTTCATTAAATATCATTTACAGTATTTTATTTATGGAGAAGCACAGTTTTTTGCATGCTTTTGTATCATTAAATTATCATTTTGTATCATCACCCTTCCGATTCAACATACTTTTTAGCACTCGCATCAAATGATATTTCGTGTAATTGAAATATTTTGGCCGGATTGTTTTTTTTAAATAAACACACGTGAAAAAATGACATATCCAATAAAAGAATAATTAATAAGATCATTTTTTTTATTTATTTATGTCGGAAATGTTCATAAGTAATAAATGGTATCTTCTGGTAAATAAAGAATTTTAAAAAGGCGTTATATTATTATGCCTTCATTGAGGGGATATTTAAGAAGTTCAAATTTAAGCAAGTATGCATTACAGATATCTCACACTCAAAGGCATCTTGATATTATAATGAAACATGTTGTTTTTTGAATTTATCTAACAAAATTTCAGAAAAAAAATTTCATAATAGTAAAAAATTTATCATCTTCCAACACAGAAAAACACTTTCTCTTTTAATGCAACGCTTATCTCTTATATATACTAGAGTTTCGACACTGAAAAAACAATGCGTACGGGTTTTAATATAATTAACGTGGAGAGAAAAAAGCACTTATCCCTTTATTAATGTTGTCATTTCCTCATTTGTAATTCATAACATGTATTTGAATAATGGTGTAGATGTAAGTGAATATTTAATTGATCGATGATAAATGTCAGAGACCCGTACGTTACAACTCTTGCAAATAAACTAATTTCCTAATGTAATGCCGCAGTAATTGCTATTTGTTTATGAAAAAAAGCATTATTTTTGTTACTTCGTGAGCATGCAGAAAAGATGCTACAATATCAAATTTTTGTCGCAAAACTTATTGTTGGACATTCACTATCATAATTCATTATTTTGATTAATACATACGAAACGTGCCGAAGTAATATTTCCTTTTATTTCCCAGCAAAACTCCTAAGCGAATACATATAAATACCCATAAATATTAAATCATGAATAAAAATGAATTCATAGAAAAATGAGTTTTATTTTTTTAAAAAAAACACCATAGATGGCACCATTTTAGAGTAAAAATTTCCAAAATTCACTCCCAGCAACTCCAATTTTTTTTTGTTGATTGTTTTTTAATTTTAGCCATTCTAAAGAACATACAGTTTTGATTTTCCGAAACAGGCCTCCAGAGTATTAAGAAATGATCGCAATAAACATAGACAGTCAATGAAAAACCGTAAAAATGATTTCAAAGAGTAATTCTATGCATCAATCTGATTTCTATAACATTAATTAGTCAATCAACTGACATAAATGTGACCAGTTGCAATGTCACCATAACAGATATGGGGAGTTTGCTGCAATTTTAGAGTTTTATTTTGATTATAGTTACGTCCAGTTTTGAATCTACTCGAGGACTATTTTGGGACGGACCTCGTAATTGTGAACCGCGGTCGAGGACGAGGACGACCTCTGAGCTGGCCCTTCCATCTCCAAACAACCGCACCACACCAACGGAAAGACGTTTGACCCACGACGTCAGATTTAAAGTGCCTTTACATACTCTTATCGCTTTTCTATGGATATCCTACATTCTGTCGTTCAAATTTTTAAAATGTCATAGACATGAAAATGTTTTAATGCAAATTTTCATTAATAATAATAAATGGTAGTAATAATTTCAAGCCATAGTAAAATTATATTTCGGTAGTTCCGATGTTAGTTTGACTTTGTTCCTCTTATAGAAATCAGTATAATTATCCTTCGATCTACAATAAAATTTAATTCAGTCGCAGAAGTTGAACATTTGATTAAGTTGCTAAGCTTCAAAAGAACATAAAGACTTCATCCATTTTAGCACACCTACTGTAATCGTTTTCAAAGTTTGATTCACTCTTCCGACTTAGAAAAAGCAACATCTGTAACCTTGTGATGCAGCAGTCTATAATGCAGGGTGGTCATGAATCAATGAACCCATTTCAAAAATTAATATAAAAAACCCTATAATGTAGCAACTTTTTTAAGTGAGAGAGAAGCTCACAAAGTTTTCAGATAGGTAACGCGCCGTTATGGCGTATTAAATCTGCTGCAGAGGGAGATTCCCAACGCAAGTGTCAAAATGGCTACCGTGCAGCTTAAGGCATGTCACTGGTTCCACGAAAGCAATTCAATTATAGTAGTTCAAAGATAAATTCGCTTGGAGTATCGAAATTGTCAGTCTCCAAGTAAGAATTCCATCAATCTTTGGTGCCAGCAATTTAAGGAAACGGGAATTGTGTATCGTAGGAAAGGTGCTGGACGACCACTGGTCTCAGACGAAGTTGTTGAACGAGAGAGGGAGACTTTCTCTCCTTAATTACCAACGCTTGATGGAGCTCTTGAATGAAGGCCGACAATTTCGATACTCTAAGCGAAAACGTCTTTGAACTGAACTGCTTTCGTGGAACCAGAGACGTGTCCGACGTGCCTTCTGCTTCACGGTAGCGAGTTTGACACTTATGTTGGGAATCCCCCACTGTAGCAGATTTAGAGCGTCGTAATGGCGCGTTACCCATCTGAGAAAAACATTTTGAGGTACTTTCTCATTTAAAAGAAAAGGGAAGTTGCTACATGACAAGGGGTGGAATTAATTTTTGAAATGGGTCCAATAATTTATGACCATCCTGTATATTTCTGTAGTTCCGATGCTAATTTGACTTTGTGTCTCATATAAAAAAATCAGTATAAATATCTTTCGATCTACAATAAAATTTAATTCAGTCACATAAGCTGAACATTTGCTTAAGTTACTAAGCTTCAAAACAGGTTTTAGTCATCATAGGTTTTAACTCATCTACTGTAATCGTACTCAACGATAGTTTCATTCTTCGAATTTAGGAAAAGCAGTATCTGTAACCTTGTGATGCACCAATATATGCAAGTTTTAGATTTGAAAAACACAAACTTGTGCCCGAACATATTGAAATTTTTAAAAGCATTCATTCTAAATTTCTATTTTTTCATAACCCTTGTTAAAGAAATTGTTTTAATCCTTGACTATGTCGTAAGTGATTAAAACAACAACTCATTTAAATAAATCTTGAATTCCAATCACTGTTAAATAATAATAACGCCGGCACAGTATTCGATCCAATACTTCGGATCGAAAGCTATCAAAAAAATTCTTCGCACTCCGAATTAAAATATCGAATTTTTTTAAAAAAAAAACAAGACATGATCCTGAATAGAAATTTGGGAAATTGTATTATCATTGTTCGTTAAAGTCATCTAAGTAATAAAAAACTTATAAAAATGTCTTTAAAATAACTGATCTCAATAAAAAAAATATTGCTTATGGCACTGAATTCCTCAATTATTTTCTCATACTATTCTTTCAGCAACCAAATAATTTATTGGTAAAATGTTTATTGTAAGATAAGATTTTGAAGCATCCAACTATGACGAAAATTGCATGCATTTATTTTATCGCAGCATCAGTATGACGAAATCCTGAGGCAAATGGCTGAGATGCTGCAATTAGTCAAACTAGGTTTATTTTTCTATTTCGAACTTTTTTTGCTGTCTTTTATTATTCCTTCTCAATAGACTACGAAACTTTACTCTCTTTTCGGTGGCATTTTCTGCACACCTTAAACACGTACGGAAAATTCGTTCGGAAAGCCGAAACCCATTAGCGTTAATTTCGACGCGTATTCTTGGGAGAGTTAATTATTCTCGTTAGGTCGGAAGAAATTACGAATATTGGTTTATCGACTGGCGCCCAAGGGGGAATTCGCTGCTAAATAACGGAGAACATATGCGTACAAATGATGTGGTTAAACGATAATGGGATCCGCAAAAAAGCAAACTTTTCATAAGCATTCCACTACAAGAGTAATAAAATAACGCTAACATGAAAGTGATTAAGATTCTTGGATGACCTTTTATTACCAAAAAAATAGTTGTAGTAGCAGTAAATATTTGATTAGGTTAGATTAGAATTATGCCCGGTTTTTGAGCCTATGCCATGGACAATGGGAGACCAATATTTGGGAATACTTATAATAGTAGAAGAGACCAATATTTGGTAATACTTATAATAGTAGAAGAGACCAATATTTGGTAATACTTATAATAGTAGAAGAGACCAATATTTGGTAATACTTATAATAGTAGAAGAGACCAATATTTGGTAATACTTATAATAGTCGAAGAAAAATGGTGCAATAAGTGTTCATAAATATAATATAAACTTAATCAGAAATAGTAATAGAAAATAATATAATACTCTAACCACGAAATGTGCGAGTGAATGCTTTTTGAATTCAGAGAGTATTTTGCATCTGTACATTAAAAGGTTTGTCGTCCACAGGCTAATTTTATACTACCTTCATACATGACAATCGCTTAGCAATCTTAGTGTCCGTGGGACCAATTTGGCGCCCCTTTTTCTAGCATTTATGCTAGTTTCAGAAAAAATCTTTTCAAAAGTTAGAAGAAACATAACAGTCAATTGTTAAATCAGAGAAGCATAAATAGATAAAATATCACAAAAGCAATTAAAACTCTCCATTAAGCAGAAAAGCAAAAACTAAAATCTAAATAGCCACTCTCTTAAACACTTTTATTTGCAGATCTAAAGTAATTGGACAGAATTACAGAATGGATAGCTCATTAGGGAATACAGAAGAAGCATAAGTCAGACAGTTAATAAAATGCTTAATGTTGTATTAGATAGTTAATTCGTTGCATTTCTTTTGCAACAAAAAACCCAATAGTATTCCAAGATGGAAAGGAATTCTTGCCATACAACCACATCCGATACATGTTTGATGGACTTCATGTCTATAGAGTACGCTACAATAGCCACTAATTCGGCTATAATGACATTTCATCTTGAGTGCTTTTTGCTTACTTTCGCTTGAAGCAGCAATCCATTTCCTGAAATAACATTGGTCAGACTCAATTGGAAATGATTAGATCTTGGTTAGTTTCCTCAGGAAATCCGGACGACCCACAAGTTAGCTTACACAAATAATCAAGTAACATTATGTCCAACATATGTTATTTATTGCATTTCTTATTGGAAAGCGATAGTGCATTATTCAGGCGGAGAAACTAGCTACGGGAACGAATCTGGTTCTGGATCTTTAATGAAATATACCGTGATGTCAATGTTGATTCGTTGCATTTCAAGACAAAACAATTGAACCATATCAAAAAGTAAGGAGCCAAAATATATATTACTAGCAGTTCGCGCACGGCGTTGCCCGTGGAATCAGGACTTCAAAAAAATGGGTGAAAAAAATGCCCACAATGGTACGAAAAAGTTTTGAAAACAAAATCAAAACAAAAAATACATATTATTGATATTCCCGCTTATTTTTCTTTGCGAATGACATCACCTGCCGCGAATGAGGTCACGTTGCAACAATGCATTCTGGGATGGTCCGGAGAAGCTCTCGCTGTTAAATCTCGCTACGAAAAAACTGTTTGAACCGATCAGAGATAAATTAATTTAAAAAAAAACGAAAAAAGATATTTTAACAGTTCTTGTTTTAAATCCGACATAAACGTTCCATTTATAAGCTGAAAAAAATGAAAATTATAGAGATGTTAGAACGTCAGATGCGATAATTTAAAGTAATCTTTATTAAAAATTACCATAAAAGTGACTATTTTTCAAAAATTTCTCAAAATTCAGTAAATTAAGTTAAAAGTACAAAACAAACTTCATTAGAACGGAAATTGTTTGTTCTTTCCGATGGTGTAAATGTTTTTTTCGTACAATTATTCGAAGCCATGCTATTGAAAAATGAGTGCGAAAAATCACCCAAAACAACACAAAATAATAAATAAAAAATTTTCTAGATTAAATTTCAAAATTTCGGCTTCGAGGTGCATTCAGTCACCATTACGACTACCTGTGTGCCAAATTTCATGGCTGTAAGTGCGATAGATTCGTCTGGACGTCGCAGACAAACACACACACAAACGTTGCCTTTTATAAGTATAGACTAAGAACTTAGGCACATTTCGCACGATTTACAAATCTCATATCAAGTGAATTTCTGTTAGTACCTCTAAAGTTCTGGTGTTCATAGAAATGTAATACGTTTTACTCCCTTGTCCTCTAATGTACAAATTTCAGTTAAAATATTCAATGCACCTGTACAGGTAATCCTCCCGTAAACTGTTCATAAATATCGATCCAGTAAATAAAGGTGGAGTAATTTCCAAAAGCAACATTTAGCATGTTTTTCTTGATTCAAATGAAGTCAATATAAAACAGTATCAAACAATATTATTATAAAACAGTATTCGTTGCGCTCAACAACTGCAATTTCAGATTAAACTGACGGCTATACACGATTTCTGCAATTATTCAAAAAAAATTCAGTGCATACGAAAGTAATTGTATTATCAAATATCATACTCTTATTCAATCCTTACAAACTATAGATTACAATTCCGTAGTTGGCCATACAATGTAAAGGTCAATTCTGTACTTATTTCGAATACAGCCAAATAAGCATTAATAAATAAAAAAAGTTTCCGTATTATAGCAGATGTTTAACATAAACATTGCATTCTAGTAAAAGCCTACTCTGAAGAAAACCATTAACCTCCTCCTCAAGTCTGGCATTTGCGTATTTGAATGTCGACACTAAGATTTCTCAGTATATTTTTATTCAATCTACCATGACATAGGCTCAGTTGAATCATTATTCATATTTTCAGGGGGTATCTAAAAATAAAAACAATCCAGATAATCTCTACTAATTTTTTGTCGCTTAGTTTGTCGGAATCATCTGACACAGTATTAAATTCTTAAGAAGATTTGCTTCCACTCCTAGATCTGATTAATCTCGTTTCCCTTTGCCTCCTAAAGTATATACCCTCTATTGTTCCTAAGAATGATTCTTGGTTTTCTTGTAGCACGTCAAAATTTTCTTAGCTGTATTTAATGGCTTCCCTATTTCACATAATTGCTTAAATACAACTTCAGTTTGTATTTAATAATTATTGTCCAAATAGTTACATTTTTTGCTTTTGAACTAGTAAATTTAATAATGAACTTGAATTTTTTTAAAAAACGGCATTAATTAAATATATTTTTAATTAATTCATATTGTTTACGTACTATCAATCAAAATTTGGATATATTTTTGATTTTTGCATACCTTCTTTCTAAAAGAACCAATAATAATTATTAGTTTATTTAATCAATAAGGTCTTGTATCTTTGCTTCAATAATCACATTATTGCATGGCTTGTTAATACGTAGAAGTATATTTCCATAGTTATCCCATCATATGTTTTATCAGACAAGTCCAATTTTTGAAACTATATATATACAAACGGATTGCGATTTGATTTAATTTGTTAGATTATTCTGAAGACCTAAAAGTGATTTTCAGGGCAAATGTCACAAATTTCAGTCATAATCAAATGATGAGAACACCATATCTACTGTCTTACCGCCACGAGAAAAACCCTAGACGCCAGGCATCCCGGTGGCGGTCGTTATGGAAACGGGATATTCCACTGCATTTTGGGGGCGAAGAAAAGGGCTTCATTTCGTTTGGCGCAGATAGAGGAAGTCTTATGTCGCTTTGTACTTCGGTCGAAAACGAATTCTCGCCTAACGAAGAGTGCTAAGTTTGCCAAATGTAGCGGCTGATTTTATATCCGTTTCCCTCCTTTCTTCGACTCATGTACGTGAGGCAACCCTGTTCGGGCTTTTTCTCCTGGGCGGTAGGACAGTTGTCATCCTTTTCTTATCTGCAGCGCAACCAACCTAAATAGGTTAAGCTCCTAACCAAACTTAACAAGCTCACTTATCTCAAACCTTCCATTTAGGAACGTTACGCAATCCACAAAGCCGAAACTCAACAGGTGATTGTTTGTACCCTCAGCAGCTTCTATTACAGTGTCGAAAATTGCAAATCAACACGATGTAGAGGAAGAAATTCGACAAGTAAGAATTTGGGTGCAAGAAAAAATAGTTCAATTTGGCGAGCTAAGAATAGTACAAAATGCTCTTTACATCCGATAATTACAAAGAAAATACAGTTACTGGTTTCTTTTCTAACCTTCTTCTTTAAAGTTCAATCCATTTGTCTACCACTCTGTTATTGCATATTTCTTCCTTTTATATTACCTTCTAAATGACATTGCCACGAAACTCACAAGCGCAGCAACGACAGGGCGCAGCATTCGACGTGAGAATGAGAATTCCCGGCTTCAAATCCCGAAAACGGCAACATCGAAAATTTCTGTAAGACTTTTGTTTAATTATTCCCGGTTTGTATCTGGTACTTCTAGAATATTCTTTACGTTTCCAGAAGAGTTTTTTCTGGAATATCCCATTGTATTATATAAAGCAATGTACATTCAGTCTGAGTGAGTTCTCAGCCACGCGTAGATGCTAATAGTTTGCTAATAAACTTCATTAGTTCGATTTAGTTTGTAAATTCAGCTCCATCTGCTATTCCATCTACGTGACAATATTACTTACACTACTTTATTTATACAAAATTCCTTAAAATGTAGTATCAAAGTGTGGCATAAAATACAAGAATTTCGAATCGTGAAATTTCAATAAGTAAGCATTTCTAACCCGCCTAATATTGACACCACAAATTTCTAATTAAGTAATTACTATTTAAATTATCGCTCTTCTAAAAATGGCGGATTTTTATAATGATATAAAGATGCATGCTAAATTTTGATGATTTTAGGCATAATAAACACATATTATAATTACGAAGTTCCGAGTACGCAAGCAATCTTAACCGTTTGAGTGCGCTTTTTATGTGCGGAGAAGAGCGATAGCGCTTCGCCGCACTAAAACGGTTAAACACAGTACAGAGAGAAATAACTGAAGAATTTGACTTGCCCAACAATGAAATTGCATTTCTCCCTTCGGAAGGAATTTTAATAGCTATTAGAGTAAGACGTCTTTTTCAAAGAACTCTTCACAAGATGCTTTCACGTTTCTTCAAGTTCTGACATCAAAATTTATATTCCTCTTAAAATTAACTTTCCCCTCACGAATAATCCTTTCCTGAAAAAAATGCAAACTTTTCACAAAAGTTTTAACTCACTAAATTTCTTCCTTTAAGCTTTTTTTCAGATAAGAAGTGAAAAAAAAATCGTTTTAAAACCAACTTTTCTCAGAAAATGACTTTCTTACAAATACTTTAAGCCAAAATAAACTTAAATTTAGATGCATTATTTCTATGCAAGAGTCTTTTAAAGAATTTTGAAGAAAAAAGAGGCTAAGAATGAAAATACAAACATAAATACTTTTCGTTTACTTATGTTTAATATTTTTTTAAAAATTAGGAGAAATTCGAAAATATTGCTTTTTTTTTCATGTCTAATATTTTATCAGATCTGATGTCAAAAGTTATGTTATATATTAACATCTCATTTTGAAGCAACACGAGGGCTATATTGAAACAGACCTCATAATTCTAAAACGCGGTCAGATGACGAGGACAACACCTGAGCTGGCACCACTTCCGCACCACACAAGCTGGAGGTCGTTTGACCCTAGTCAGATTTAACGTGCACCAGGCCTACAAGCACGGCGGATCCTCATTGGAATCGGGGTTCGAACCTGGAGTCCCCGGCTCCAAAGCCGAGACCTTACTACCAGACCACCGTGGCCCATCTGTTGTTAACAGTTTCGTTTTAAGGCTTAGTATTTAATATATTCCAGATTAAAAAATGCATTTTACTTCCAACTGTGGTAGAATTTTACTTCGAACTGTAGTAGACTTGTTTTACAGAAGCATATGGATCATTTAATCGCATTCCCAGCGACTAACGAAGACCAAATTAAAAGTCAAAATACAACACCGTCACATACTCCAGCCTAGAAATAGATACTTCCAAAGATTCACCTTCCGGAACCAGAAACCCGATGAATACCCATTGAAGCAGCAGAGCACACTAGCTTAAGAACAGGAACCAGCCACCACCAATTCTTCAATAATTCATTCGAAAAATTCGCCCTTCCCATCGCTGCCAACCCTGGAGTAACAATTCCAGCGATCCCTCAGCATAAATAACAAGACAGAACAAAAAACCAGTCCCACGATTTTTAGGATGGTTGCGACAATAATCATCAATATAACCGGTTATAATACATTATAAATTCTTCTTTATCGTCGCATCGAACAACACTAACAGCCCCGAATCATGGAGTTGCAACTGTATGAAACAATGTAACTAAAGGAAACATTCTACCCTTTCACTGCACTCATGTGATAACTCCTCTTGTATATATTTTATATTATATTCGGATTGTAACCCTCTCTCTATGTACTTTTCATTATATTCTTGTTTGTTCGTGTATAATTATGTTCCCTTTTATGTGTTTTTACATCTCAAGGGTTTTTTTTTTTTTTTTTTTTTTTTGCTTTGCAATGAAATTTCACACATACACAGGGAGCCATTTAGGGTATGCTGTGGTCTTACAGAAGCTTTTTCAAACACATTTGGTATAAACGACATTTTACAAATAAATCAAACATCGGTTCTAGAAGTTTCAGTGTAAAAGAAGGACTGATACTCCATTCATTAATATGTAATCGATCTAAAGAGTTGATCACAAATTTCGATTTTTGCTTAGAATCAGGCTATTAGGGAGGCCTAGCCCTTCCCTCAATCATGACAATAGTCATTGTTCGGCAACTCTAGCGGAAGTTGTCCTAACCGTCATCTTAATGCACGACTTAACGATCACAATGAGCAAGCTACATCGCAAATTCAATTTTACGAAAATACCTAAACGACAAATCGGTTATCGAAGGATTTTCAACATGCCACATTAACATACAACATGGGTACCGACAATTCTTAGCTTCTAAAACAATCCCTAGCCTTGATCGAGGATCGAACCAGTGAATCCAAAACTTAAAAATCCTCGTAAATATAAAGAATCATTATTACTAATGCACTTCTCCGTGGTGGCTGTCGATAAATTCCCTTAAACGTGATTAACCTGTTAATAGTTCAGTTCTCTCTATTTTCTTATTCGAATCATTAATTTAATCAAGTAAAAAAGAAAATCTTTACATTAATTTAATCAAGTAAAAAAGAAAATCTTTACAAATTAGCAAAAGAAATTCATTTTCGGAGCTAACTCGCCCCCCCCCCCCATTTTAATCTGAAAAAATAATAGTAAGAAATTCAATGCGTAATGTTTGCATTAAGTGAGAATTTTTCTTCTCAAAAAGAATAAAAGTGAAGGGAAAACTAATTTTAAAGGAAACATAAAATTTCACCTCAAAAAAGAAAATTGAAAGCCTCTTGAAATGAGTTCAAAAAAATCTAATATATATTATAAATATATTGGATTGAGTAATGATTCCTGAGCGTTGTTTTTTTCGTATTTATTATTTATTAGGCACACAGAAATAAAATGCACTGCAAAATGTTTATATTATTTAAAACAGAAATTAATGCTCTGCAGGTTAGTATATTTTGATTTTTTTTATTACTGTATTTTGTGCTTTTTCAGATCGTTAAAATGGAATTTCAGAAGTAAAAACTGAGTATTTTCGACACCATTTCTTTTTTGTATTTAATCAAGATCTAAAGGTCGCCAAAACTACTAGAGAGGTTTGTTCCGTGTATGAAGAAGGAGCAATGCCCCAGTGTACTGTCCGCCATTCATTTTCACGCTTCAAAACTATAATCTCCAAAAAAAATGAAGAGCGATTGAATCAACTTCTTCGTCCAAAGGAATTTTTTTAAACGACCAGAGGAATTTTTTTTAAAAATAAATTTGAAAAACGCTTACTAATTCAACACAACTGTATTCCGTCCATGGGATGCATTGTCATTTTGATATAGCTCCCAGTTCCATAGGACACTTAATATGTGTATCGATCTCATGTTTTTGTACCAAATGATGTCTATAAATAACAGTTAAGTAAAATAATAGGCTTCATTACGAGGTTCTCCGCAATCTCTTTCATGCAGCTTCAACACGGGACATGAAGGTAACAAGTCAATGAAACTACGGTAAAATCCAAGTTAACCGAAACCCGCCTTTGAAATCGCAAATCCAATAAACACATACTGTACTGCCACGAAATAATCCGGAAAATGAGACTTTTTTGCAACGATATCCCCATTTCTGTCCTTTACCCCTCCCCAAGAAGGTCAGTGATTAATTTAAGAATACTAAAAATTAAAATTAATGGGTATTAACAACATTAATTGCGATATTGTTTACCTGTACCTGTCAGGCGCATTGCGTCCAAATTTGCAGGTGAGAATATTGCGGCCGACGGAGGGTTAACTTTAATACAGAACATAAGAGTAGCCTACAAAAAAAGTTTTGAATTTGTTTTACACTCAAAACATTTCAGAATTACATATTGTAATTAGATACAAAATAGTAATAGATGTGCGTGGCTTAACCGAAGAAATCGTTATCCGAAATGGTTTAGTTCGGTTAACTGGGATTGCGCATTATTTATATTTTTGTCCCGTTTTCAGAATATTAAAATTCCCAGAGCTCAAGAATGAAAATGGATAGGATAAGTATTATTCAAATGCACAATATGAATTTGTTTTTATTTTAAACTCATCGAGAAAAGGTTATTAATTCATACAGAAATGTTAATTTATTTTATATTTCCTTTCATAAACAAAATATTTTGTACAGTCAGTTTTAATGTGTGAAAGAACTTACACATGAAACAATTCCTTTCAATATCTCACATTAAATGCAAATACATGCTAATATTCCTTTTTAATTCAGCAAAATTAAATTCCAAACAAACTTCCCTTTTGCAATAAAACGAGGAATTTGAAGAAAGAAAACTTATTCTATGGTAATTCGAGATCCCGTAGTGCTCAGTGTCATTAATCATTACCTTTTCTTTAACAGAAGAAAAACTTTCGTTTGGAAATCTTTTGTTAAAGAATTCAGTAAACTCTTTCCAATTAAAAATTTCACAAATCATTGAACTGCAAAGCCTTACAACAGAAATTCGCGTTAATCGCCTGTACTCCGAAAAATATATTGACGTAAGCAAAAAGGAAATGCTAAGTTCTCACGTGTGTATTGGCAGATGTTTGGAGGAATTACTTCACACTCATTCATGAAACATTTAATACAGGTCGTCCTAAAACATGTATACGCACTTCGGATAACTATTGCGTAACCAGTTAAAATATACATCAAAGTTTCATAGCTCAAATTTATCAATGCAAATGTGGAATTTTGTCATTCATTGGAAGTGTTCGAATTTTTGACCATTATTGTCCAGGCACCGTGGTTAAAATGAACCGATGGACATACCGACTGAGCATGTCATTTATCTTATTTGGTCATTCCCCTTTATATGGAGGACCTCAACTCGTTGATTGCAGCTGGTCTTGAACGATAAATATTATATTTCATGTATTCCTGCAAGAAAACTCTATCGGGGTTAGACTGTCAGATGGAGTTCAATGATGCCTCATCGTCCTAACTATCTGTTTAATAGAATTCTATGAAGATAGTTTATCAAGTTACTACAGTAGAGTCTCTCTACAGCGAATTTCTCCTTATAACGAATTTTTTAATCGGAATGTTAAATAACATTTAAAATATTCTCCATATAACGAAGTGGTTGTCTCCCTATAACGAATTTTTTCATACCTTTATCTTTTTGATTTTTATCGTTTTTGAAGAAAGTTGATAATTTCTGTGCAACCAATTCGCTCACACGTGCCTGTTTCTGGAACCGCTCACTCTTAAAATGTGAAAATTTTTCTGAAAATTTAACATCACGAAATGCAAAGCAATGTAAAATAACGGAATTTTTGAAGTAAAATAAACGTAAGTACATACTAGTACATATTATTCTTTAAATTGGTGAATTGTCTTAACTTTTGAGCATTTTATTTATACAATAAAAATTAGTACAATTTTAACAAATTTATAATATATATTACTTCATTTTTAATTGAAAATCATAATTAAATACATTTGAACTTATCGCACCTATTGAAAAGTTTGGAACATTTACTTAAATGACTGCAAAAATCTCTAATCTCCGTATAACGAAATTTTCTCTATAACGAATTTTTCAATTGGAACCAAGCGATTTCGGTATTGGGAGACTCCACTGTATATTACGCGGTGGGGCTCCATACTGCTGGATTCTTCATTCTAAAATATTTATTGAACGAATGCCATAGCTCATGTTCCCCATAATTCCTGTAGTAAGCTTAAGTAAACATGGCCATTGACGGTGTTATAAAAGAAGAAAGGTATAACTAACTCATAAGCAGACAAACTACTCTTCACGGTTAACACCATATATACTACTGGCCAAAAGTATTAAAAGATCGGAAAAATGCGAAACACTTAGAGTTAATTTGAATACAGTGGTTCATGATAAGTTGTGGAGAATCGTGGGACTCACATTTTACGGTGAAGATTTTGTCGAGGCGACATTTAGGGGACCGTCCATAAACTGATGAAGAAAATGATTTGGGCTCTCACCATTTCACAGGAAGATCATAATGTTTTGAAACTTTCATCAATCTTTTTTATTTTGCTTACATGCATGTTCGTAAAACTTGCATGAATTCTTCTTTAAAACATCCCATATTTTTCGCATGTTTTTTGCTTATAATATGCGGAGTTTTACGCCAAATTGAAACTTCCAGAATACTCGACAATATGCTAGAGGAACATTATATTAAAACTAGAAAATCACCCGTCATGGTTTGACGGGTGCAAATTGCCTCTTCATTCGAGAGATTTCCCTTCAAATTTGTTGATAGTCATCGTGTAAGCTGGAATTAATGGGAACTGGCGGCGGTTGAGAACGAATGGTAGATTCACGTCACTGGTGGCTAATTTAATTCTTGGCAAGAAAACAACACCGCCACGATTGCATTCAGATATCGCAGCATGGTCAAATTTATGGCTCTTGCGCCACAAAACCAAACTCAAACCCAGAGAAACTCTTTTGCATTCAAATACAATTTGGCGTCCAAACTACAACACGCGCATGATATACCACTGACGTAATTAACTACTTTCTATTAAAAAACGGAAATTAATTTGAAATATAGGATTAATATAATTTAAAATTTCTCGGGAACTATTGATCATAGCGAGATTAATTTTATATGAATCAAATAGCAAACTTTATTTCACTATTTTAGAGCTATTAAATTTGAAATTAGAACGACAATTACTCTTTTAAATTTAAAATTACTGAAATTTAGGTTCCCTAACAATGAAATAATGCTGTTTAACGTCTCGCAGTGCTATTGCGCGAGTTTTATTGTTGGTGACGTCAGAGCGTTACCGGAGGATCTGGGCTATTATATTAGTAATTTGAACTAAATGCCTTGAATATTTGAGAAAATGCGAGTGTTTGTAGTAAACCCATTTTAACTGCGCATGCGCGAAACATAGCGTAAATTTTCTTCCATAAAGTCGAAACCAAATATCTAAGGCAGCTTATATAAAAATTT
Source organism: Araneus ventricosus (assembly GCA_013235015.1). NCBI lineage: Eukaryota > Metazoa > Arthropoda > Arachnida > Araneae > Araneidae > Araneus > Araneus ventricosus. Next base: position 34,549 of record BGPR01002156.1, read on the forward strand.
CATTTGAATATTATTAAGACTCAGAAAATTGTAAATATTTCAGCCAGCAGAGTATGTTGTTCTCTAAGAGAAACAAAATAGTGAGGGGTTCTCCAGAAATCATTTTTTAAAAATTTGAATCATTGAGTATTAATCGTCTAATTGCAATTTTAATTATGTATTTAGGATATTCAATTTTGATAAAATCCAATGCTGCTGTTCGAAGATGCGTTGAAGCAATGCGCATAAGAAGCAAAGAAACCTTTGATGAAAGTTTCAAAACATTTAGCTTCCTTTAAAACGGGGTGAGCTCAAATCATTTTCTTCTTCATCAATTTGTGCGCGGTTTCCTAAATGTCCTCGCAATAAAATCTTCATTGTAAAATGCGAGTTCTCATGATTGTACGTCCCACGATTCTTCACAACTGATTGTGACCATTGTATTCAAAGTAACTCAGAATGCCTCGCATTTTACCAGTCTTGAAATACGCTTGGCCAGCAGTGTAAGTGTTCCCATGGTGCTTCATAATCAAAAGAGCATTTTCAGTTGCTAAGAAATTATAATTTATGAAAAAGGATCATTTAAAAGTGAAAAACTATTGTAAAAAATAGAAAATTTCTATACTTATTAACTAGAATCATAAAACTTTCGATAGATGGCAAGTTTCTACATCGGTATTTATTAGTTTCAGTTATGAAACTTAAATATATTTTATTACTTATTTAAGGAGGGCAGAAATTTTTGCACACCCTAAATTTTCAATTTACACGTGGTTAAAAAATTCATCAAAATGAGGCAATTATACGGTTAATATATATAGATAGGTTAATCCTTTGGCATATATACATCCTAATGGCATATATATTCTAACAAAAATCGTTCTGTGGGTGTATGGTGTAAACAGTCCAACACGCAGGATAATGGAGAATGAAGGTTTATTCACAAATATGCAGGAAAAACACAAAGTACTGGTAACAGGAAGCAATAGATCTTGCACAGTTTAGCAACGTAAAGAGACAACAATTCACAGGAAATAACGGTTCAGCACTTTGAGATTTAGCAACACAAACAGTCAGCAAATCACTAATAACGACAATAACTGCACTTTCAATAGCGCACAGCTCACCAGCTACCTAGCTCGCAAGGCAGTCGAAACTCCAAATTCGCTCCAGTTGAATAACGCTCCCCACTCCGATCCAAGTGCGGCCCTTAAATACTCTCCCCGACAGGCCGTGACGTCACATGGAGTTTTCTCGTACATTCAAGCGTATTTTCTTTCCTAATGGAGTTATCGAGAAAAGGGTCGCATTTTCTGGAATCATCTATTTGTCGCCAAGTCTCCAAAATGGTCGCCAAGGTCAGGGAGCCAGACACAGTCATCCCATACTTACTCTCTTCCCAAACATAAGACTAGTCAAGCAGGAAAGCGGCATTACATTTTTGCAACAATATAGATAGGTTAATCATTTGCACTCTTATGTCGAGTCAGACTCGACATTCTGAATGATGCATCTTTTACACATTCTTGCTGGATAGCGCTTATTATAAAAACCATATAAAAGCAAAAACACACAGATTAATTTTTAGGAATCGAAACAAATTAACAACAATATTTTTCTGCTTCCTAAAGCCCTAAATCAATCCTTACACTCACAGATGCATAATTGTGTATCTTATTATCTTCCGAAGTGCAAAAGGGTTAAGTTTATGTTTAAAGAGGCTGCAATGAAGCAGACTGTCATTAATTTATAGTAATTCAAGACTGCTATTAATTAATGAACAGAAGTTCGTAAATTAAAAAGAGTTTGTGAGACTTGAGAAATTCCGAGAAAGTTTCGCATACTTTCCTGTTATTGGCAAAATATCAGGCACGCGGAAGACCGAAGTAACATCGCTTTAATGTTTAATAACTATTTTACACGCAAACAGAAGACTTAAAAGTACTCGAGCTTAAAATCAAATTTGAGATTTGCCAAATTTGAACGCAGTTTTGTAGTAGGGAACCATACACATTTTAAGATATAACTGATTTCACGAAACGAGGCAGAAGCCATTACACTGCAGCATTTTTTTTCAAAATTTTATATTGTATTACAAGAGGTCTGTTGTTCAACAGGTTGTAACTGGTACGATTTTGCTTTGAAAGTACACTTAGGTACAGCTTACAATATTCAACCCCAAATATAGTCTGACTACAGATTCCGAGACTACCACTTTTAAACAATTTTGCACCGGAAAGGGGTGACAGGCAATGAGTCTTATGAGCGCATTTCCGGAGTTCTTTGTTAGATCACGCTCAGTAAAACGTAAACATCACCCTCCCATTCTTCACTTTCCCCCTATTTTGATGAAAATAACTCCACCCGGCGCATGCGCAAAAGGTGTCCGGATCCGTTGATATACAATACATAAAATGGTGTTAGTTTCGTATTAAATAATTGCTACCAATTACAAAAGTTAAAGAAATGCAGAAATCTGGAGAACGCAAATAAATCTTAAACATTTTAAACAATAACAAATCTTAAACTATTATTTAGTTATTCTAAATGTGTATTTGATGCTGAAAAAATGCATTTATTAATTTTTAGTCGCAATTTATTTTGAAAAGATACTCCAAAGTATACTTGTTAAAGTACGCTTTGACGTACCTAGTAAAATGCAAAGCTATAATGATACGAATTTGAGGAATGTTTGCTGCAAACCAAGTTTCCGAATGAATACTTTATATACGACAGTCATCGTAATACAAATATCTACAAAGCTCAGTATCGGGAATTATTTCTTTTCGCTCAAGTCAGGCACTGAGAATTTAATTCTTCGAATCTGGATCTTTTCAGAGACTCCAATGAAGATCTTATTACTTAACAAAAATATGCGTATAATATAATAATAAGCAAAAATATAAATATAAAATTATTCATGTTGTTTAGGCTATGGAAAACTCAGAATATTTTTCTTTTTTTAGTTTCCTATAAGCAATCACTAGACGTCTCAAGTTTACATCACTTCCATACTGATTTTAAGAAAGTTATTTGTTCCACTGATAAGAAATTAGAAAGATCACCGTGTATAAAAAGAGGTCCAATCAAAAAATAACAAAGTTAGCTGCGAAACAAAGAAAAAACAAAGTACAGCGTTGCGAATTTTAAAAGTAGAAAAATACTATGAAGAACACTATAAAGAATATATATATATATATATCAAAACAAACTTATTAACACAAGATAAAAACTCAAAAACAGTAAAAAAAGAAAATGGCAAAAATAGACAAAAACCAGAAAAAACCAAAAAAATGAAAAATATCATAGCGAGCCGCTCGTCAGGAAGGGAAGCTCGCTCATGATATTAATTTGTGCTTTTTCTGCTTTTATATATATATATATATATATATTAGGGGTGAAGACAGTGTTCCATTAGCTTATAGCTAACCCTGTTCGTAGAAAGTGTTGGGATTTTTCTAATTATTTTATGGTTAGTATGGATTATTAGTACGGATGTCACCTTCCCTGAAGACGCATCCGTTGTCTTTTGCTGAAATACTTTCCATCCTTTTGTCTCTCCATTGAAATTTGATTTTTGAATTAATAGCCCAAACTCCGAAAAATTGGCTTTTAAAAAACTAGAAGAATGTTTATCTATCCAGCAACATATTATTGAGAACTGGTCATTTTCCATATTAAAATCAATGCGGTATGATATGATCAGAAAAAATATAATTAAAAAATATGCGATACGATGAAGAAACCTAACCTAAGTACCGACGTAAAAATTGTAAATAAGGACTCTCTTGTAATACCTATTATAAACAAAATTATAAATATATTATTTAAAGAAAATCAAAACGATTTATTCAGGCTATATCCTGAAATAAAGTTACACGAAAACAATTTTCACATTTTCTTAAATTTCTAACATCTTAAACTGAATTTATTTTACAAAATGGTATGGTTTTAAAAAGGTAAAGACTTGCATAATTAAGTTATTTCAGCTAAAAACTCATCAAATTTCAGTAAATTATATATATATACATACACAGTGAATATCTTCTGTATATACCTTATTACATATTAATAAAACCATAAACCAATCGATGTTCCAATGTTTCATACAAGGCAGACGGGATTTATTACCTTCCGCCAAACATTCATTATCGAAATATGAATTTAAAAAGAATAAAAATTTGACTGATCTTGCTAAGAAATGATTAATTAATATTTTTTAATAATGAAATAAAAAACTGCTTTGAAAGCTTCCGAATTACCTTTGTAGTAATTACAATTTAATAATCCCCAGAGCGCAGCCAAAAAAGAAAGAGCGCATTGATTAACCGAAATTCCCTCTTTCACAGATTCCTATGCATGTATTCATAAAACAAAATATTTAATCTCTTGTTTATTTTGAAGTAAATCAATTACTCAACAAAGAGCTTTATTTATTAGCTCAGAAATTCAATAAAAATTACAAGGGAAAAGGCATATTTGTAATCCAGTGCCACGAAAAGCATTGATAATAGCTTGCGAAATTAGTTTACATATTCACTTTTATATCATTGGCTTAAAATGAAAGTTATTATCATAAATTACAGCACAAATAACTTCCAAGCTTACTACTGATATTTTAATGTCGGAACAAAAGTGAGACTCTTACAGCAAATTTAACACAAAAGCTTTCGTCTTTCAAGGAGAGGGCACGACTTGGGAAATTCAGTTTGGGATGAAACTTGGCATATTAGTAGTATATCTTTAGGGTGTTCACCCATTAATCTAATAAAGTGCAATGGCCAGACAATTCGGAGAAAATCGCCCTCAAACATTGGGCGCAGCTTATATACCAGTACGTGATGGCCAACAGTTAGTAGCCAAATGGCTCGGGTGTCAGAGCGCTTTCCTTCTGTTCGCTTAGTCGTCGGTTCGGACCTCGCTGTATTTTTTTTTCTCATTTTTTACAAAATTCTTTCAAATTAAATGAAAAAATTAAAGAAATATTTTTTTAATTTAAATATTAATTTTTAAGCATAAAATAACTGTTTATTCATATGATACCTGAATTATTGTTAAAATTTCATTTATAAGCAGTAAAGTAATTATAAAAACATCTTTAATGGTGATAAATGATAATTATAATGATGCACATCATGAAACATTTTTGTTTAGGCTTTATCATTCATAAATTTTAGAAATTCATTCGACATTTATTAATTAATTTTAAATTCATCTTTCGCTTACTACTAGTAATTCTGTATTTCTACATTTAATTACATACAAGAACCAGAATGATAATTATCATGAAAACTTTGGAAAAAAATATTTTGATATCTTGGACAATCAATAAATGATTATTGTTCACAAGAACAATGATTCTTTAAGTGATTCGTGTGCGATTTTATCTTCAACCTCCGATACACTAGCAATATATTTATTCACAGAATATTTTAACTATCTGTATCATGCTAATTTAATCAAAAAACGATATGAAACACTTCAAAATCCAAGATGAATAACCACGTTTGTTCAGATTTCTAAAGGAATAAGAGTAGCACTACAGAAGAATTTCATACGATAGTGAGTAAAAACAATTACACATTTGTCCCTTTTCAATCATTGAAATTTTGTACCGTCTGCCTACGCATTTAATAAAATAACTGCTGCTCTCTACTATTTACATTCTATCATTAAAATATTAGACCGTCTCCAAATGTATTCAATGCATTAACATCTGCTCTTTTTTGTTTCCAAGATACAGTGAAAACGAAGTGTTTTCAAATATAAAAACCCAACAATTTAAAACTTTTAATGATTTTAATATTATAATTTTAATTAGTTATTTATCACCATTAAAAATGCATGTATAATTATTTTATTGCTTGTGAATTAAATTTTAACTATAATTCAGTATCACATGAATGAACAGTTATTTTATGCATAAAAATAATTAATATTTTAATTAAAATATTATTTCCTTAATTTTTAATTTTGGAAAATAAATTTTTAAAAAACAGCGAGGTCCGAACCAACGACCAAGCGGAGCAAAGGAAAGCGCGCTGACATCTGAGCTATATGGCAGCGTACTGCTGGAGAACAATTACTGCTATATAAGCTGTGCCCAAAGTTTGAGGGTCATTTTCTCCGAACTGGCTGGTCATTGCATTTTATTAGATTAATGGGCGAACACTCTAAATGTATGCTACTAATATGCCAAGTGTCATCCCGAACTGAATTTCCCAAGTCGTGCCCTCTCCTTGTTAGCTCAGAAATAAAGGACTGAACAACATTGCTTTTCGCTTTAACTAAATTATATAAGTTGCCTTGTTAATAATTTGTTTATTGCTTACTAAACGAGATCTGCAAAATAAAAATGTTGATAAATTTATGGCATATACGAATCATAAATTTCACCTAAAAGGTTTTGCCCGCTGTTCATATTTTTAAAAACTGACACTAAAATACACTTCCGTCCAGCCGATTTCTAGGACTAGGATTTTTTTAACGACCATATAAAAACCATTTGAAATTGTAGAACAGCACTTTAAGAGTGGAATTTTATTTTTCGCTCCACGAACACGGACAGATATAAAAGTACTTATAAACATTCTTCGACGACCTTCATTTTATTATTATTTTTTAAAAAAAAAAGTTGAATTTTTCGAATTATGCTTTTATTTACACGCTTTATCCATTTGAATGAATGCGTTTTAATGACCACCTTATAAAAATTCTCGTGAATCGTCGTTTAATACGAAATTGATTTAACACAGAGAACATTAGCGGCAACTTGCAAGGAAACAAATATCAACCGGTTTCATGGCCCACGACAGTTCCCGCCACCAAAAAAGCCATCTCCTCGATAGACGGCATTTTCTATACATGAGTGCCGACACTGAATCAGAGAATACGGAGGAGGGAAGAATATCCTTTGCCTCCTATTTTAGCAGGTATGATTCACATGCAGATACCCGATCCAAATGAAGGGCAATATAAGGTAATGGACAATAGAATCGAATACGCCAAGAAAAAAGGCTTGCGTCGAATGCTATCAGGAAAGGAAATTGAAAAAATAAATTACCCAGAAGAACTCGCTCTTTGAACAAAATGGTGGAATCAGTTTTATTGTTTTTGCTGATAAAACGGCAAGAAGACGCAGGCAGTGGGAAAATACGATCTGGGAACAAAAAGGGATTGTCAACGCTGCATTATTTATTCGGTAGTTTGTCGTCTTGGATGTTGCTGTTCTTTTCTTTTGACTGTCAGATGAAACATGGTAAAGAAAAGCAAGCGATATGATGTATCGAGGCACGTGCACAGGATGATAAATGTTACAAATTCGGGAAATGCAACAAAATATGCCACTACGAAAAACTAAACGTTTCGGGGTTTTCTGCTCAAACAAGCAAAAAGACGGGAAAGGTAGTGGTTTGTACAAAATGTGCAAAACTTAATATTGCAAGTTTGTTTAAACTGAGAAGGATACAATAAAATAGCATGGTTTCAAGAATTTCTTTTGCTTCATTTGTAGATGAACAATATGATCATTTCATAGCTGAAAAAAGCTTGAATTTTCACGGAAAATTATAAAACCCTTTTCTAACTTTTTACCCCTCAGTTTTAAAGCCATACTGAAGGACAGTTTACAGTTTAATAGAAATGACATGCGCACATGAAATGGTTCGCGAAAACTAGGGATTTTTTTAAAGTTTTTTTGTTTCCATTTAAATTTTTCTGCTTAGTAAGAATCTTATTTTGCTTAAAGCACAAATCTGAAAATTGAAATAAAATTCAATTTTTTAAAAAGCCGGACACATGTACAAATTTCTGCCAATATATCTGTACTTTATCTCAGCCTTCATTTTTAAGCAACTTTGCATAGAACAGAGCAGTTCTATTATTTCAAAAATTATTGGGGCGCAGCACAGATAGCACCAAAAGCCGACCAAAAAACCTCAAATTATCAATACTTGATTTCTGCTTCATATTTTGAATTCTTCACTAAATCATTTTTGTGCGGTGTATGAAAATTTAGTCAAGTCTAATCAATTCATTAATTAAGTGAATTTATGAAAGTAAACATTAATTTATAAATCAGTTCAACGTGCATAATAAAGGATATAGATCAAGCATTTGTTGGTTCCATAAATGCATCAATGATCTTATACTGCAATGGTATTACTAGCCAACCAAAAATACAATCAGTGTAAATTTATCTTAATAGTATCTTTTTATATACATTCCACATTTTTTTATTTTCTAAATTCAATTATAAAATACCTAAAATAAGATATGAAATTTATTTCTCACAAAATGACATTCTAAAAGTGATCAAAATTGAAAAAAAAAGTCTAAAATTTTGGATATTACTAAAAGTATAAAGCTCCTGCGAATGTATCGATCTTAAGAAGGATATTTATTGGGTTAGCATCCATTAATTTTGACCAATATGATATGACATAAAAATTAGCTTCATCACTTAGATTGCTGTAATCTAATCAACAAACTATACTCGGCATCCCACCCCTACACATGCAATTACAGTTCGAAACCAGGTTTACATCAATTTATCGCCTAAGAATCTCTCTTCCCCTAACATTACAGATATCCAACCGCAAGATCTGGAGATGAAGGCAACAGGCTGTTCCATTCATCCTTCAGAGCATCTCAAACCGAACCAAATCTCTTTAGAAGACGGAGAAGCAAATATAGCCCGAAAAGACAAATATTTTCACAGATGGCTCGAAAACCGAACACGGAGTTGGACTGCCTTCTGCGTCTTGACCAATGACATCTGGACCTACCAGTGGTCTGCTAAACTCAACGACAACAACACCGTATTTCAAGCTGAACTCACTGCACTTCATGAAGCAGTAATATATCCACCTGATCTGTCAAACCACAATACCTCTAAAATACACGTAAACAATAGAGCAAGTATCATGGCATTTTCCAATTCAAAGGGCAGAAACGAAACAGCAAGAAAAATTTTCAAAATCCTCCTAACAAATCCAAGAATAAAAGTCCCGTGGGTTAAAGCTCGTGCAGGCAATATAGGCAGTGAGAGAGCAGACCAACTGGCAAAAGACGCAACGCAACATGGGCAACCCGATTCACTTACTAAGCTTCCTAAACCGCACATAAAAGGCCTCCTCCGGAAGAGCATGCTTGAAGAGTGGCAAACCTCATGGAAGAATGGCGATACAGGCAGGAAAATCTATAACATTATGCCCTCAGTTAGTCTCCGTCACACTAACTGGATTAGAGAGGATGTTATCTTCTCTCAACATGGTCCTTTCCCTACCTACTTCAAAAGGTTTCACCTGTCTGACAGCGATTATTGCAGTTGTGGTGGAATTGGCACGGCACTTTACTATGCCACGGAGTGCATTTTCATAGTGTCTTGGCACATGAGGAAGCCAACGACAAATTTCGAACAAGAATGGCTGAAAAGAGTTGCCAATAACCTCGTCTCCAGGCATAAAATTCGTGGGATTGGCAAATTCATAAGCGAAAACAGAGATCTTTTCCGGCCTCCCTAGCCTTCAACTTTCCAGCGAGCTGAACTAAGAAGCTCAATTACCGGACGTTCCCCCCTTCAAAAAAAGAAAGGTATAACAACATCTAACAAAAAGAAGACTATTACGAACTAATAGTGTAAAAGTAAAAATGCCTGTGCTGTACATAGTGTAAATATTTCTTTCTTTTTGTTTATTCTGTTTTTCTTTTTTCTTAAATAAAATTCCCGTGTCTTGTCCATCAAACCGTTCACTGACCTGTCTCGTCACGGGTACGGGGGGTAAGAGACGGAGTTCTGTTCTGTTATCTAATCAAAACCAGCATGAACCAGACCGTGGCTTCTTAAATTGCCCGTCGTAACCCCAAGTGCAGCATTTCTGAGGTCGCTAAAATTTTTGCAGTGTCGTCTTCTTACAGGTTTTCCATTATCCATAAGCAAATCTAATTTGAAAAGTTACTTTGACTAAAACATTTTATTAAAATTTGTAGCATGACTATTTTAATCTGAAATTATCTGTGTTAATCATTAGTTTATGTTTCATAGTCTCTTATTTATTTTGAAGTAATGGCAATAGGGGCAAAAAGTTTTTGTTACACTTTTAAATGATTACGAATTTTAACAAAATTAGCACTAAACGTACCGGTCACTCAATATATAGTACCTATTTTTATCGTAACCGATCAAATGACCGTTTTTAGATTTTTTTAACCCATTAATTTTCCTGGCTGAATGTAGAAAATGTTGATTTTAGTAAGGAAATATTCAAAAAGAGTAACACTTCAACAAAAATTTATTTTGTTCATTTTTGTCTGTCTTCACAGGCAGACAAAAATCGTTACGTGTGGTTTTGCCAATATTGACGAATACAAGATAGAAAGACAGATTTGTAAAGTGATTGAAAAAATAGTGTATTTTTGAATGAACTTACTACGCAACAATCCTTGTAGAAGTGTACGGCAAAGTGATATAATATAATGAATATGCATGTCCCATGATCCGATAACCTTATAAGGCGATAAATTTTTCTCCGGGTCAAATAAACTATAGTGGTAAATGAGATAGGCTACGCGTCTTTATCAGAATAAAGAAAATAAAAAATGAAAAATTAATTTATATATTTAATAGGAAAAGTTATGAAAGTCAAGTGGAAAAAAGCGGTAACAATACATGTGAATTTTCTAATCAAAATTTTAGAACCTTTCATTTGAACAGTCTTGGTATGTTTAGTGTTAAGAAGCTCCGAACAGAGCCCTACCCAAAAGAATTCAGGTATTTCTACAACCCAGCTTGAAAAAAAGGTGAAATAATAGAGATGCTTGATTCAGATATGCGATTTTTAAATAGAGAAACCTTAAATATTAAATTGTTCACATGGCTACTCATATCAAATGAAAACATTTTGTAACTTCCGATTGAGAAATTTAATCGTTATTATAAAAAGAATTTTATTAAAATTCTCAGTATGACTTTGGATGGAGGCAATAAAATTTACCGGACATACGCAGCAAAGAAAATAAGGCTCGAGCACGTGTATATAAGAGATTCTACACACACGATACTTTCATGTAGATAAATTATTCTAATCCGCACGTCGGTAACTGAACATGCTTAACAGCAACAAAGTTGCTTAATGTGTACCTTTCATTAAATACATTTATGTTACAGTTTGAAGTTTATATTATAGCAAGAAACCAAGAGCAATAAGATATCTTGCAGATATAAAATAGTGTGAAAGGATAAATAAACCTTAAGAAATAAATTTGATTCTGTTCTGAAATGAAATTCAGAAGATTAAAAAACAACGCAACGATGTTTAAGCCTGAACTAACTTCGAAACTTCATTCAAATTCAAGAGCGCTACTGCAGTAAAAATGAACATTATATGTTAAATTATGTGTTTTGCATTTTAAATATCCGTCCTCCTGACACATTGGACCTCACAATAAATTAAGAAACAGGTAAGATTTCTACAATAAGATTATGTTCCACGTGGGAAAATAAAAACATCCTAGCAAAGGAAAACATAGTATGGAAATTAAATTGTATTTAAATTCAATCAAGTACCCATGCAGAATAAAAGGCTGAACAGATGCTGTTTAATTAAACACGAATAATCTGGAAGCACAAGATCAAAATTCAGGTGAAGTTTTAAATCATTATATTAAGTAGTTTATCTTTAATTTATGTTTGGAATATTTTATTATCTTATCTCCACTAGAAAGGAGAGTGAGGAGATGTCAGTCATGCTCAATTTTACATCACTCTCCTTAATTATAAGTATATTCGTTTGACAAACGGGATACTGTCCATATTTAAGTTATAAGTTATATTACAAAACAACTTTTTTACTTTCAGATTAAACATTATTCTGATAATGCTTTATCCAAAGCGATGCTAAGAATATAAATTTGTGATTTGCCACAGTCTTCATTTCCAAGAGATTCATCATTGGCATTTAGATCTTCCTTTATTTGCGTTATTTTTCTCATAAATTATATGCAAGAAACTGATACGGATTTGAAATGTTGATTGCAGAAAACACACGAGTCAATAACATCAAAATGCTGGGATTTTTTTTAATTATCATCTTTTTAAATCAACAGTTAAAATTTTTTCTCTCCTTTTTTATATGTCTGCAATGCGACTTTACAGAACAGAACGCCGTCCTTTACCCCCCGTACCCGTGACCAGACCAGTCACTGAACGGTTTGATGGGCAAGACACGGGAATTTTATTTAAGGAAAAGAAAAACAAAATAAACAAAAAGAGGGAAATATATACACTATGTACAGCACAGGCATTTTCACTTTTACACTATTAGTTCGTAATAGTCTTCTTTTCTTTGGATGTTGAAATACCTTTCTTTTATTTGAAGGTGGAATGCCCGGTGATTGAGCTACTTAGTTCAGCTCGCTGGGATGTTGAAGACTAGGGAGGCCGGAAAAGATCTCTGTTTTCGCTAATGAATTTTATGATCCCACGAATTTTCTGCCTGGAGACAAGGTTATTGGCGACCCTTTTCAGCCATTCTTGTTCGAAGTTTGGCGCTGGCTTCCTCATATGTCAAGACACTGTATAGATACACTCCGTAGCATAGTGAAAATGCGACTTTACAGGACTCCTGACTTTTCTTTTCTCATTATGCAAATACTCCTTTAGAATGTGAAAAAACGAAGTTTTGAAAAAAAATTGGTTCATGTGGTTTCTGCAATCAACTATTTGATTAATTGCTGAATGACTGGTGAACATGTTTGTTTGATTAGTTTGTTATGCAGAATTTACAGTGTGAGAATACTAGTTCATGCTACGCCATACAAAAGATGTTCTAAAAATATGTATTAAACATGTTTATAAATCCATAAATAAGGTGTAAATTGCGAACTTTTCAACACATTTAATTTTAAAATACAGTTACCAGAAGTCTATCTCAAAAAGTCTAACTAAAAGAAAAAATGTCTATCTAAGAAATAAAAATATAACAACGATTCACAACCGATAACTGCAATAAAGAAAACAATTTATAATCATTAAAAGTAGTTTAGAAAAACAGTTTACATTCAATTACAATCTAATCGCAACATTTTATAATCAATGATAAACATCGTCTAAAATAAAAAAACGGCAAAAAACTTAACAAATATTGATTAACCTTGAAATTATAGATATTCACTCGATTGTACTTTCTCTTTTGACAAGGTATCTTCTGTTTTGAGGACAGGGATGTGATAACAACACTAGCTTTCAGTTCTGGAATAGATGGAATGTGTTGATAGTGTTTGTGAATTAATAGCCGATACAATATCATTTATCGATTCGGTTAGATCATAATTTATTACTTTCCATTTAAAGAATTCAAGTTATGATCGTTATTATCAGGAGAGAAACTGCCAATGAACATTCTTTCATGTTCAGAAGTTCACTGATTATTTTTATTTTGAAGAACTCTCTTTCCTGGTAGGGAAGATATTTTAAAATAAAGTGACCAGATATCCCGGGACAGTTTCAGCTCCTGACTCCAGGTAGTTCGGAATTTTTTGTCCAGAATAGTCTGGAATTTGAATCAAATGCTCCTGATTTTTCCTAAGTTTGTAGAGGGACAAGACTCATGTTTATATGGAATGCCGCTGTTGAAGAATTAATTCAATTTCAGGAACCATTTTTATTAGATGGCTAAGTTCCACGACACAGTACATAAAAAGGTACAAGACGCAAGACAGAGAACAACAACACTAGACAAGTACACAGAAGAAGAGAGAGAGAGAGGCATTATGGGATAAACCCGGATGGCTCTAGTAGCGCCACCTACCATGAAAAGGAGAAGGCAGTGAATTGTAACCGCTACAAGTTTGATTTATTAGCAAATAGTTAATATTACAGAAAAGATTAATTTCTTAATCAGTCAGCTTGCGAGGAATTCTTACCACCTTTCACGCTGCATAGAATACGGTGACTAATATGATTACACTGATTACAAAAATCACTAATATGATTACAAAGATCACTCTGAAGGAGGGGAAATGCAAATATTATTATTTAGTAATAGCAAAAGTACATTATTTAGGATTTAATTTGGAATCTTTATGGTGAGTGGTCTTCGATAAAGTTCGCCATTCGATTCCTCATTCATTTTTTCCGTTTTGAACATTTTTTTACTTTCTAAATTAATTTTTATGTGTTTTAAATATTATCGTTTTAAACTTCAGTTGATGCAATCACTTGAGGCTGTTGCGTTAGTACGCTTAAAGATGTATTGTCATCGTTTTTGTTTAAATCTGCTGTTTCTTATCTATACTTTTCTTTCTTTTTTAATTTTAATTTTTGTTTAGTATATCTATTATTTGTACATTATTTAGGCTACTTTTCCTGCTAATTTTGAAACTTTTAATCATTTCATTCTTTCTACATTTATTTACAGGAATTATCAATCTGCAATACAGATGACAACACCCATCCTTACTTTATAGTTATCATCTGCAATATAATCGAGTTATAGCATGTCACCCACCCCCTTAGATCTATTCCAGAGTGTCGGATAGTGTTGATTCAAGAGTGGGACGACCAACTGCAAGATAAGCTGGATAATTTTATTTTCAGCATACCTAAACGTAACCATTTTTTTCCCTCAAAATGGGGCATCCATTAATTTTTAGGTAATAGTACATGTATTCAAGAAAACGTATTTCTCCTGTTTTTATTTATTAATGAAAAGAACAAGAATGAACGCATGAAAAAAAATAGTTATGTGGACTTATATTTTTCTGAAAAACAAATTTGCTTAAGTATATGCGGAGTTGGTTTCAAATAAGAATGAAACATTTGATACGGTTTCATACAAATTACTTTGGTGACTTTCATTGCTTTAAGAACTGCGACTTGTAACCTTGTTCTTTCTCGTCCGCAACTCATTCATACGAGAAAAGACTCTTCATTAGTGTAAGACAGACAAAATATATTCAGTAGTTACGCGAAAGTTCGCATGATTCAAACTATTGGCGTAAAGTGAACAATTCCATTCAATGACTTTCGGTTCAAACATTCCCAGTATTCCATTCTCACTTTTTGTGGGGCAATGTAGTTATAAATAAGTGTGAGCTGGCAGGTTGCTGACCGACTTGCAAACTTGTGAGACATATTATGCTTGCCTTGTCATTGCAGCGCTACTATAAGGCTGTACCATCGGATTTTTTTATTTTTCTCACCTTTTCTTTGAAATTGTTAATTTCTCTCTCTTAGAAAACGGGACATTTCGGCGTCCCAAAACTGAGATTTAGGACAACGGGACAGGCTGCCTTGAATGGGATGGCCCCGTTCAAAATGGGATGGTCCCGTTCAAAATGGGATGGTCCCGTCCAAAACGGGACATATGGTCACATTAAGCATGCCCAGAAGTACTGACTGAGTTGAAGCATACGGCAAGCATGCAGCCAATTAACTGTGTACTGTGGTACATGTACAGCATTTATTTTTTTGTTTGTTTGTTTGTTTCGTATCTTCTTTGTATTAAGCAGACTTTACGATTATAGCATTTTTTTTCCTTTATTCGGATTGATTCGTACAAACTGTAATTATCCTTAATTTATGGACATGAAAGTAGTTAACAGTATTCAAAACCTAGGTATCTAAAATGTCAACACAAAAATTTCTTTTCTGTAGCATTGGGATTTTATAATTTGTTCTTTGATGAATTACGACAGATTCATTATTTATTCACTGAATTTCTAGAAACTCCAGTTTCACCAGAACAGCTTGTAAAAGGGGGACATAAAGAACTTCTTCTTATCTCTCTTTTTTAAAAATTATAGCAGTCTTAGAACAACAACAAAAAGTAAACTGGAAAAGGAAGGAAGTGTGAAGGAAACTTCACTTTACGTTACACTCAACATAAATGCCATAGGCAATTTGATAATAAAACTCTTTTTCACTCACAGCTTTAAAATGCATTACTTAATGAAAAAAACATAAACAACCATGAAATAAAGCGAATTGAAAGATAATTAATAAATGTGTAGGAAAATATATCGAAAACGGTAGTTGCCTTATTTTACTTAGAAAGAATAACAACAATCCTGCAAACTAAATTTCTCAAAGAAAAAATTTTAAATCTTTCTCAAAGGAAAAAATAATTATAAGCAAATGAAAGATGATGATTTGTAAGAATTTGCCGTTCTTTATGTGTATGTTTAATCAAAATTAAGGACAAAATCCTTTAATTAAAGTACCTGATTAAAGTATCTGTTATTTTGGGATAAATAACATTTCATTCATAGTGCCTCATTCTAAACATCGTATATAAACATTAATCGTAAAACTAAATTTGTTTTACTGAAACGTTTTCATGATACAAATACTCTGAATATACTACGTGATAATCAAAGCAACTATTTCGTGATAATAAAAATATTTTAAAATTGTTTTAAGCCTTATAACTATCAAATATTTGGAGCTAGCAGCAAAATTGCACTAAGTGAAGAGTTAAGAATTTGTTCTATTGTGAAGGTTGTTCTGCTTCATAAGTAATGATATAACAGTAGTGAAAACTTAATGTAACAATAGCTTCTTACCAAAATGTTTTGTAATAAAACACACGATCTTTCTTAAGTTTTAATTGCTGATTAAGTGAAAACTTGGGTATATGGAGAAAGTACACTTATTTGAAAGAAATTTTACCATCTAAATGGCCAAATTTATCTGTTCTATACATTAACCTTAGACGTCTAATCTGTAACTTATACTCAATACTAATATGTAAAAAGATATTATGAAAAGATATTCACTTTAAAAAAATTCCGGAATGTCATTTGTTGCTATAACTAATATCTTCAAATGGATTGACATGAAAAAAAGGAAGAAAACGGTTCCACTCAAAGTCGATGAATGCTTCTAAAGAAATCATTTCCTAGAATTATCAACGAAACTGATACAACTGACGTCTATCTTTCGCTCATTTTTATGTTAACTTCACTTCATTTCCTCTGAAGGCACTGCTCCCCTTTGGAGCCGAATCTTTTCGCAGGATTTAAAACTATTTAACATAAACCATTACAGCTTATTCCTTTCAGCAATTGAGAACAATAGGCGATACACAAATTATACTTCGCTACCCACTTTCAGTAAAACACCCAGGATTGTGTAATTAACGATGAATGATATGACCTACTTAACTCAAGGATAAGAACACCAAGTACAAGCAATGCAATTAAAAAAGGGAAGAAAGAAAAGAATGAAGAACGTTCTTTAATGAGCCTCATCCCAACGGATCGCTTACCCATAAATTATTTAATATTTGGAACCGAATTCATTGCTATCAAATGGAGATGGATAAAGCCATAAAATCTTCATTGCCTTCCCATTTACACTTCATAAATAATAAGTTTGACACGTGAGTAGTATCGGATGGAATTTTTACGAGAGATGAATTGAGCTTCCTTTGATGAATGGAATTTTTGTACCGATTTTTTTCAAACCTTGCAGAAAACTTTTTTAAAATATTCCAAGATGCAAAATGCTGAAGTAAAATGAAAAGACCGTGTTAAGTATCAGTTTTAATAAAAAAGGGCAATTCAAAATTCGAATTTGAGATCTTAAAAAGTTATCGAAATCAATTAACAGAAATGCTCTTATATCATATTGTAAGCTAAGATAAAAAAAAAAATAGTCGAGTACAAAAGGTAAAAAAAATAAGTATTTATCCAAGACTAGTTGTTACCCGCGACTTCGAGCGAAGAATTTGAATTCTTAAATGTTTTAAATTCACGAATGTAAATGTTTCGTTACATGTTGAAAGGGGAAATTTAAAGTTCTGACGGTTGATAATACATAATTGGACGACTAACAGGAGTGTCTGCTGTTATAGTTAGGTAATTTGTTTATATATGCTAACACACTTTTGTATACTACGTTTTTTTGTTTTACGTTTTTTGCACGGATGTACAGGTTTTGTGGGCTGAACACACGTGAACACACCACATATAGTTGCCCATGGGAAAATTACAGTTTTTCCAAATGTACGCTTGCCCCTTTGAGTGTCTGGCCCTGAGACTGGCAAATGCTAATTTTAAAGGGAATTGTTACCTTTTGAACTTGAATGGTAAATCATTCGGTATTATCGAAATGCGTGAAATTAAAACATTCTCTCGTTTTTAAACACTCTCACGACGTTTGGACCTAGGTGTGCACTTTGTAACCGTGCGCAGTCTCGGTACATCGAGGTTACGTATCAATAGTACTGGCACATCGACTTTTAATCTCAGCTTGTCGGAAGGTACCCCTGACAATTCTAAGGAGTTGAAGAACTGGTTATCTGTTATATGAAGAAGATGTTACTTGTTATTGCCCATTAGCGTATCTACAGGTAGATATTCTGTAATACCTTCCTCCATTTGTGACATATATCTTTTTATTTATCTGACCTAAACTTTCATTAATCAATGCCAAAATTACCAATTCAACAACCATTTTCTATTCCTCATATATTCTCCGTTACTGTAAATTACATAATTGTACTCAATGGTATCATCAGGCCCTTATAATCTGTGGAATATACCATCCATCATGCTATATGTCATCCTTTTCTGCCATTCAAAAGAATACATAAAACAAAATACTATATCGTCGTATATTTTCCTTTAGTTATAATTAACATTAGTTTCTCAATTTTAATCTAAAAACTCTTGCAGCTTTATCATATCTATCAATAGACTTCTGTCCCGACGTCAATTTATCGACAGCTTCTTGAATAAAATCTGATATGGAAAAGATACCAATATAAATAACTAAAATTAAATAGACTTCAAACTCGAAAAATGAAAATCAAGCGTCGAGTTGAGTAATTTCATTATTATTCCATAAATAAATATGTTTATTTTCTCAGAAAGATCACATAATCGCGGCTTTCTTTATGATCACGTGATGTTTGACATTAAAAATAAATTATCCCACGTGTAGTTTGGCCATAAAAGCGTAGGAGACAGACACACTTTCTCATTTAATATATTATTAAGTATTGATTATTTCTTAGGAAACGCAAGTAAAAATGGCAGGTGATATGAACTGCAGTGATTTTTTAATCTAATTAAATAAGCTTTAGAATTCTTTAAGATCCAATGAAAAGATTGCCAAACGATATTTGAAAAGAAAATGATCAGAAAAAATAATGGCAAAGCAATTACACCGTTGCCTTAGCAACTCATCAGTATCAACTCTAATATCATTAAATTTTATTTATTTTAAAATCGTCTGCGTGTCAACTTTTTATTAAATTTTGAAAAATTAATAAAAATTGAAGGAAAAATGTCATAGATATAAAATTGATGTCATTAAGAAGGTAAAATTTTGAACTTTAAGATGATATAAAAATAATTTTCGGGGGATAATTTGCTCCGAACTTACAGCGGAAAAACGGTTTCGGTTACTTTTTAATTAACTGACTGTTTAATTAACTTTTGCGCTTTAAAAAGTTGACAGTAATCTTACCCTAATCTTAATTAATAAGTGTGCAAAGTTTGGTTGAAATCAGTGCCGTGGTTTAGGAGGAGATGTGGAACATGGATACAAACATACAAACCCACAATGACTTTTATTTATATTAAGATTGATTATTCCTAAGTCAGACTGTCAAAACCATCCTTATAACCCATAAATTCTTACTTTTTTCCGCCTCATTAATATATGGTTTTGAATCAACCAACACGAGGTTATTGGGAAACACATCTCGCGCAATTTTGATCGGTATATGTATGAAAAGAATGATACGAAATGCATTCATCCCATTTTCCCAAACCTCCATACCCAACTGAGAGGCTTCTTGACATTTGACCAAATTTCGCGTGCACCATTTCACATAAAGATGAACTGGTGAAATCCGAAATTCTGGCTTCGTGCGATCACGAAGCCTAGATTGTTACTTGTCCACCATCAAGCTTGTAATAAAAAGTCTTCAGAAAAATGTCACATCGCATGAAAACATTTAAGGAACACTCCGATTCTCTTCCTGTCAAATATAATTCAAGGAAAATTATATTTAACTGGAAATCGAGAATTTCTGATCATTCTTCACTAGACGTGTTGAATTTGGTGCAGAGTCAGACGTCCTCAGGTTGACGTAGAAGATGAGATGAATGAGTTCCGACTCAAATGTAATCCTCGTCATCTGATAACGGTTCAAAATTGCCTTGAAGTCAATTTAAAACAGTTAACATGTAAAATTACCAAATCAATCATATTTCTACTTTTATTTTTTCCATAAATTTAAACTGCAGTATTTCAAGTCATGCTGTGAAGAAATCTCATAGTTTCATAGATTTCAAGTTACTAAGTAATGTGCATTTCACTAGGATCTTTTTACTTAAATTTTTGTTAACTTTGGTTAAGATCTTACCTGTAAGATCTTGGATTCTATGATTGCCAAAACCAGAAAGAGTGAATCTGCCCGTGCTCGACTGCGACCAAACTTACTACAAAAAACTGATACAAAACACTGAAAAACGAAAAGTGCGTGGGTTTATAAGAGAATGGAAATTTTCATAAAAAAAGGCAATTCTAGATCATTACCAAATCCATTTCAATGTTATTTTTTTTATTTTATTTATTAGCTTGTTTGTTTCTTAAAAAGTCGTCAATCAAGAAAATCTTGCCAAATTGCATCACATGCAAACATTCGGGCTCCCATTCATCATTTAACAACAGAATTCTTAGATTTCAGTTGCTCAGGTATGTTGCAACTATTTGCTACCGTGAACTCTTATGTTACTGTATTTCATTACAGGTGAAAAAAGTCGTAAAAATAACCTTGGCTACAACTATTTGCTTCTTCTGTGTAAACCTTCATACTCTGAATTTATTAAGTCAACATATTTTTGTAGCGGATTATTTAAAATAGGAAAACTAAATATTGAACATTTTATGAAAGAATTAAGAAAAATAATATTTTCATCTTTTCAGTGATTATCTTATAAATGATACTGATATGGCATATTCTTATTTAGTTAGTATTCAAAGTGCTGAAAGGTGTCTTAATCTGTGAATTCGTTTAACTAATTAAACAACTAAGTAACAATACTGGAAAATATGCAATTTCGAGTGACATCGAGAAGCTCAAATTCATGTAGGAAGAAAATTACGAGTTCTTTCGTACTCGTACTTTTCTTAAGCAAGTTGTTTAAAAGCATTGTATTTTGGATATAAGATGGGGGGATTGGTAGTCAGAAGAAAAAGAGTATGAATAAATCAAGTTTCTTAAATAATGCTATAAAGAATGTATGGAGAAAGCGTACTAAAAAATAGCGCTTAAGGTAAAATTAACTTTGTTCCCGCAATTAATATCACACTCCACTACACCTTAAATCATTTTAAAAACAAAAATAAACCATACAAGCCTTCGAAAGTTTCCTTTAAAAACCATAATTGGTTCGCTTCAACACAGAACATTTTTTTTTAATATTTTACTGGGAGTTACGAATTGTTAATAAAAGGATTAATTGTTAATGAAAGGATTTAATTAAAGGATGCTGTTTTTAACAGCTAAGATAATTACCATATATTCCTTTTGGCCTTAAATTTCGTTTCTTTATTACAATATAACATATATGATGTAAGGAATTTTTTTATTACATTATATTTCAAGAGAGATGTTTTTAGGTAAATATCTACAGGCTGTTTCGAAAGGTCGTTTACAAAATTAAGGGTAGGATCGGCGTACAGAAACAAATCATCCTTATAATGAAACATGGAGTCCTAAATACAAAGGGCGAGAAGGTACTTTCTCAGTGAATTAAATAACAGAAATCGGATAAATGCGAAATACAGGTTTAATGGAAACATATTTCAATAGCCAAACGCAGTTGCATGAATAGCAACATGCGAAGCTTGCATGGCGTGCGGCAAAGTCCTCTCAATACTAACTTTAAGTACTCCGAAGAATTGTTGCTGATAACTGCGTCTAACTTGTCATGATAGTATCTATCATGCTGCGTACGACTTGTAATGCCGTACGCAGCATGGTTCATGCAGCTGGGTTGTTGTGCTATCATAAGTTTTTATTCCATTAAAGTTGTGTTTTACATTTTACATTATGTATACTTTCCTTTTACTAAATTCAACGACAAAGAGTCTCCTATGGCTTCCCTCCCCCCTTTGCGTTTGCTTCGACCGTGTCCTGTGGTAAAAATGATTTCCTTCTAACCTTATAGTCCAGTTATTAGGTAGTTTTTTATAACAAATTCTGATAGAGTTGTAATTTTTTGCTCCTTTTTGTTTTTTGGAGTTTTGATTACGAATCTGAGGGTCTCCACCAAAACTTTTTGTTGCAATTTTAGTTATAAAAAATGGATTTCCCCTCAGTTTTCTGCTTATTACTCAAAAACTATCAACTTTTGTATATCATCATTGCATATCAAAATAATCAGCACAATTTTTCCTACAATTTAGGTTCTACATTCTTTTCGTTACCTGTGCCATTTAGGAGTTATAATTGGTTGCAGTTTGGAGAATGTTTGACTTACCTGATAGCGCGGCTTGAACAATAACAAATCTTCCTATATCTGTAAGCACTAAAATTTGAGATTAAAACACCTTACTTAATACGTAACTTATTTAATGCGCGTTTGCTACCGAAAAGTTATCTGTGCAAATAAATTTTTCATCTGTTATATTAGACATGAAAGTAATTTAATCCCGAACAACACCGGGCATAACAGCTAGTTATGAATAAAATTCCTTGATTACTTCTAAAAGGTTGGTGTTGATGGAAATTTAAAGTCACTTTCACAATAAAATTTTATTCATAAACAAACAAAATTATTTATTGTAGTTTTTAATTAAACTTGATCAATTTACATTAACTAATTTAAATAATTTTGTATGTAGTAGCCAAGAAAAAAATTATATGAAAAAAGATAATAAACATTCCAAATTGTACAAATTATAATAACTTAATAATAATAATAATACGACTTGCAATCATAAATATGAGCATAGTACAGTAGACTCTCGATTAACCGGGATGGTCGGGAAATACTTCGTCCCGGATAAGCGAATATCCCGAATAATCCAATTTATGCAAATTTTGATGAAAATTTTTGGAAAAATGATAGAAAATGTAAAATTATTATACAATAAGATATTAATAGTTTAATTAATACAAAAGAAAAAGAATTAACAAGAAATTTTAATGTTATTTAGATTTACAATTCGTACAATTAAAAAGAAAAACAGATGCAGTTTACCTCACTGTTTTGTGAAGAATGAAATGATAGAAGTCTGTTTTTGTTTTTCATTTACTCTTCAACGAATTAAACTACGCAGATTTCTCAATACCATTTTTTCTGCAGGTGTTCTTCCATCTTCTTGCTCCAAGTAATTAAGTGACGCTTCAGTGTGTACCAATGTGTCACCGTGACTTAATTTTTGATGAGTTACAAGATTTTCCTCATAACTTTCAGGACATTCTTCGAAATTCCTTGTTTCTTCTGAACCTCAAGTTACACGGGATACTATATCATCGTCACTTAAAACTTCGTAACATTCCAATGTCGAATCTTCGTTAATCCATTGTCCCACTGCTTCATCATCCACATTTTCAGAACAGTCTAACTGGACTCAAGGTCGGCTGGACGAGTCTCATGCAATAAAAAGGGTTGAGATGAATGCGGTCTTCCCGCACATTCCAACGACCGCAATCTGCGCTTACTTTTTTTTGGGGGGGTCGTCCCGGATAATCCGATCCCGGTTAATCGAGAGTCTACTGTGTCTATATACATTACCCAGTCTCTTCGCTTTATCTTGGTCGCTTCGAGGTTTATGGTCCAATATCTTCTGGAAGACATCTGTGCCTTCGACATGAACAGATAACGACGCCTCAACTAAATCATCGGGCAGTATTGGTTTACCATAATAATCCTCATCACTATTAATAACTTGAGTCTTCCTGTTGTTGCAGTCGTCCCAACAATGAAAACACAACACTGAACAAAACAGTCTGGTCTTCCTACAGCGACAATTTCCCTTGTACCCCTTCTTGCACTTGCAGGATAGAGCCAGGTGCAGGGGGCTTCAGAGTTTTGACAGGTTGGAGCCCACTCTTTGTCTTCTGGTCTCTTTTTATTGTCAAGCCAGTGTTGAATCTGATGGTAAACTCTTACGGAATGCTGGTTGGCAGCTGCTTCGGTTGGAGAAAGCGAAGCCATGTTGATACTTTTGTTAAATGAAGATTTCATGTAACATTTGTCGCTAACATTATTCAAGGATGGTTATCCGAGGTGGATGTTGGGGTAGACATACAATTCCACAAGGAATTGGTTCCCTAGATCCACAACAGCTTCAGAGTCTGCACATCTGGGTTTTTAAAAATTTCAATTACTTTGAGAAGATCATGATTGTTTACCATACTGTCATTTTACCATAATTAAATAGAGCTGATGTGGTGTCACATCCGCTCATGGCATGTATGAATAAAATATTGTTGGCGACAGTTTTTTCTAAAGTAGTGTGAGGAGAAAATATCTTTTGAGCGATTTTTCCTTTTCCTGGTTTTAGGAAATATACGTTGTCAAAGGTGCAGATGCCTATTAAGATGACGAAAAGGTCGATATTTTCACCTATGACAGCCACATACGGATGTGCGAGTTCACAATAAAACAATCAGCATCTTCGTCTGCTTTTTTGGATGTCATGTTTACTGAGGAGAACTTGTTCCTCAGAATGGAGATGAGCCGATCCTTGTTCTTCAGATTGGCCACGAATTCTTCTTGGGAAACAG
Organism: Araneus ventricosus; assembly: GCA_013235015.1. Lineage (NCBI taxonomy): Eukaryota > Metazoa > Arthropoda > Arachnida > Araneae > Araneidae > Araneus > Araneus ventricosus. Next base: position 59,283 of record BGPR01002156.1, read on the forward strand.
TTGGTACCAACGTTTCATCAAACATTGCTTCGCATGACATTTGTTTCCATGATCTTCTGGCCCGTTCTGCAGCCTACTGTTGCCTCCTACTACGACATTTTCAGGATACCCATAGAGAATGACTAGAGAATTAAAGCAATTATTAGAGCTAGTGATTTCAATCTGTCTTTCTTTTGAATTTCACAGTTTGACAATTACTTCCTTTAATTCTTTTGATACCAAGAATACCTTTCTCCTTGGTCATGTGGCAATTGATCCTCGAGTCTCCGACAAAGCCATTGCTTAATGAAATCAAGTTGAAATTTTCTGGGAAAGGATTATAGTGCTTGAACCACTCCACTATTTTCCTGCAATCATCATTATCTCGCTGAAATCTTGCTTCACCGACTCCCAAATGTTGAGCAGAGCTGGTCAAATCAACACCGAAGAATTTTTCAATTCCATCACAAATATGTTGGAGCGCTGTCATCTCCTGCGTTCACCTACCCAGTGCACTATTACTGACACCACGGCATTGAGTGAGGCCCCTAAATGTTTTCCATTAATGACTGTTCAATAGTCATATCACTACACGTGCCAGGCCAGCACTTGAAGGCCTGCCGAATAATGAAGTTACCTTGAGTTGTAAACTTGTCATATTTTTCTGCTCCCATTGTACTCTTCAAGGCCTGCATATCTTGCAAATATAAATGGGCAACTTGGCATATGAAAAATGGCCGCTAGCATGGAAATAAGGTAACATTCTAAGGTATAGAGATTTGGAGGAAATTTTGTGCAGATTATATGTTGGTATATTCATAATATAATAACTTCAACTGACTTTAATAACATAACTGATAAAAACTTTAATTGCGCGAAGAACTTTACGATAGAAAAGGTATATTAATTGAGCAGAAATTTATTTAGTAAGATAGATAATTTTTACATATAGGATGGTTTGTTGTTGTTCAAGCCAAACTAGCAGATACGTCAAACATTCGCCAAATTTCAATCAGTAATAGCGCCTAAACGGTACGCGTAACGAAAAAATTGTACAACCTATATTGTAGGAAATTTTGTGCTGATTATTTTGATATGTAATGATTACGTACAAGAGTTGATAGTTTTTGAGTTATAAGCAAAAAACTGAAGGAAAATCCTTTTTTTTTTCTTCATGTTTTTTGGCTATAACTAAAATCACAACAAAATTTTTGGTGGCAAACCTCAAATTCGTAATCAGCGCCCCAGAAAACATAAAGGAGCAAAAAATTACAATTCCACCCGAATTTGTTTCAAACCACCCCTTTCAGCACCTAATGGCTGGACTATTAAAGCTTTTAAACCTTTTCGGAAACTCTCTATATTAAGACGAAAAGCTGACGATGTTTATTTTTCCCAAGATGCATGAAAATGCAAACGTCATTCATATAAGTCTATCATTTAAATGCTAATTTCACAACTCTGAATTCCGCAGTTTCAAACCTTTCATTTTCATATGAAACTAACTTTGGTCAATCACATTTTGTAAAACTGTTCCCGAAATGGACATCATCTCTATTATTAAAAAAAATTATGAAACCATTTTTTGGTATCTTTGGATGGATATAATATCTACAGATAATTTACCTTTAAGATAATCATCTAAATTAGCTCATGATTTTTTTTGTTGCTGTTCTGTAAATGGTTCCATGTTCATTTTCAAAATTACTAAATTAGACCACTTATCAAGATAATGATTCAAGGTAATTTTTCTCTCTTCGAAATATTTAAATAGATAGGCATAATAGCTATAATTTGAATGTCCACTGATTCCATCGATATTTTTTCACATTTGTACAAACTTTCTGACCTGATAAGTATAATGATTCAGTTCCAAATTACAGAGGTTTTTGGAGAGACTTGTTACCTAAACAGGCGACTTTGTAAAAGAACCTAGTTAACTAGTACCCCTGATGGCAGGTCGCGTTACTTAGTAACAGGTGGTTATTCAAGATGACCATCATAACAGTGTCGATTTTAAAGAGAAAGAGGCCAGAGCCTGGTCTTATAATGCATGACGGAGAGCTTCGAATACGCATGAATAATAAAATACTTATGTGATCAAAAGTATCCGGAATGCATACAGGGCCGGATTACTAAATAGGCAAAGTAGGCGACTGTCTAAGGGCCCCGCAACATTAAGGGCCTCGAGGCCTCAAGTAGTTTTTTGTGGTATTTTTCAAAGTAATTTAATTTTTTGCTTTCATTTAATTTATAAAATCCATGTACTCGAACATATCCGTGTACTGGAAGATGCATTTTAAATCAAGTACCGTTTAAACTTATTCTAACAACATTTCTAATTAATTACCTTTCGTAAGTTTTATATTATGTTGATTTATAACTCTAAAGAAATACTTTGCTTTACAATTTAAATAAAGTTCGATCTATAATTAAATAATAGTTAAATTGTGTCAAAAAGTTCGTCATTTTTTTACTGTTTTGTATAAAATTTAATTTTGCATTTTTTATAAAGAATATACTGAATCTAAGCCTCTCGAAAATGATCTGCAAATAAATGTTTTTCTGCTTCAGTGTGTACAAATTTGCTGCTTATACAGAGATCTGGTTTTGGAAGTTGGGGAGGAGGAAATGGGGGGCCCCGAGACTTACACTGCCTAAGGGCCCCAAGAGGGCTTAATCCGTCCCTGAAAGCATTTAAAATACATATATGCTAGAAACTGTAAAATTTATTAAATATTTCTACAATTTATATAAATGCCCGGCAACAACCAATATTTAATTTCATATTATAGTCTGAAAATAAATCTGTTTTTAATTTTTAATAACAAAAATTCAACAAATATAGCTTCTCAGTTCCATATTCACCTGATATGGCACCGTAGGATTTTTTCTTATTTCCCCGGTTGAAACTGCCTCTTCGTGTCACCGTGTTGAATCCATTGATACATTTAAAGAATTCGCTAAGAACCCAGAATGGGTTACACGAGAACGAAATTAAGGCATGTTTTAAGGATTGGAAAAAACGTTGGTAGAAGTGCATTGCATTCAGAAGAAATGACCTTGAAGGAGATGTACTAAGTATTGACCAATAAATTAATATTTGTTTTATAACAGCACTCCCGACACTTTTTCATCACAAGCAGCATGTTAAAATTCTTCCATTTAGAATACCTTAAGTTCTTCAGACAAGAAATGAGCAATATAAACTCGGCACCAAGTAAGGCAAGCAAAGACGCAATCTAATACAAAAATGGCTATAAGATTTTTTGCACCACTTTTTCACCCCTTATCTTGATCTTTGGAGGGCGATTTTCGTGTACCGTCGTCAAAAGGTTTCTATGTTAAAGTCTACGGACGGAAAATTCATCCTTATCCAACCGTAGTTAAGCGATGTTTAAATCAAGATTATGCGAAACGCCCGCAACGGTTTGTTTTCCAACATTTTGTATTCGCATAGAGAATATCGAAACAACCTGGTAAGTTTGATCAAACCTAAAATGGAAGACCATGAGATGAATATGAATAAGGACGAACTAACCAAGTACTACAATCGGAATACAAGCCAAAATATCCAAAGTAAAGAAAATATTTTAAATAATTTATATTATTGATTAAAACATTGGTTCTCAAATTGGAGTTCGGTCACTTACAAATTCGAAAAATTTTCGTGAGCCACCCATACGAGGTCGGTTTGTGCTCAAAATAATACTACAATCATTTGCCTTTTTTTTATTCGACGATAAATAAAATGCTGAAAACTATGTCTAAAAATTATTTAAAATCACAATTTATTGTAATGGAATATTTTTCACGACACAAGAAATACACGTTTTTGCACTTCTAGGAAGTAAATAAATAACATGAGAGTCAATGGATTAAACAATCATACAATCAATAATACAAAAATTTCCAGGAAACCCAAATTAGTTTTACTACTTTCGCATTTCTTTTACTTCATACTAGAGAACAATAACCTTGACAACAAAATAACTACACTCTAATTAAAGCTCGGTAACTTTGAATAAATTTACAGAAACACACAACGGAAAATAATACAAATTTTTAAAGGAGAATTCTACCGGTTTTGAAAAACCCTGCTAAATTCCAACCAATTTCAATCAATAGTATGTTTATTTTCTCCTGAGAATCCTCAAAACCTTAATTTAAATTAGTCGAAATCCTAGTATTTAAACGACGACCAAAAAGAGCATGCAAACGTTTAAGAGATATTTATTTCCATGAAATTTATAGAAAGATCAAATCGCATAGAATAAATGGGAACTTTCAAACCGGCTAGAAGTACATTGACAAAGGAGACTTAAAGAAATTCAGAACCCGATTGTCTTCGAATGGTTAGAAATAATACACATAAATAATAGTTCTGGCATTCTAATAATTAACTCTTGGCAAAGATAAGAATTAATATTAAAATATTTTTCGACTATAAAGACTTTTAAATTGCTAACAGAAATAATTGACGTTTAACTCCTAATTAGTCTGTTCCTGTCTAAAAATATTTCATATCTTTATTGGTGTTGCTAATTGTTATTTTCTCTCAGTATTTTTTATTCATGAAAGTGCAGTGATTATGAAAATCACCTCTATTATATAAATCAATAAAAAATTATATATATACATGTAGTAAATAGTATCTTTAGTAGATAAAAAGTCAAAACCTTAAGTTCAAAAACATTATATATTTGCCATTTCGCAACCAATTTGAATTCTCAAAAAATTTAGGTAAAAATTTATCTCTTCATTTAATATGAATTTGACTATTCATCCCTTTTTAATATTTTTTCATCTATTTTTTAATATAATTTTTTTGTGATTTAATTAATTTCCATTAAATCACATGCAATGAAGAATATACAATTCAAGATATTTTTACAAGCTCAATTCTGTTGTATTTAAATTAATAGAATACGAATTGGAATTCTTCTTTTAAAATTTTTGCTTGTAATAGTAAATCAATAGATCGATGAAAAGGTATTTGATTTTTTTAATATAAACTAAAAATTAATATATTATCTAACATGCCTGCACTCTTTTACTCATATTTTGATTCATCTTTAATTTCTCTGTTTTCATGCAATCAGTAACTTTAAATTTCGGAGAAATGCTCACTGCACTTTACTGATAGGTTCAACATTTTGGCGGGACATCCTCAAGGCAAATTCTAATAAATTGGATTTTGTAGTATCGATCATGCGAGACTACTGATATCACTACGCAGGTTGATAAAAACCGTTTCTCTTTATTGATTTTGTCATCAGTATTATAACATACATTATAAATACTATACTAGATATCATTTATAACATGGAACAAAACCAAATCAATAAAATGAGCATATGAAATATTTAGTTCCATTAATTTCATCTTCCGGCGAAGAAATTAAAAGTTTTAATTGAGTTAAATGCTAGAATATATTTATTCCGACCATTTATTAAACCGAAATAATAAGGTCAAAATGTATGAAAGAATGCAAGAAATATACAAATGAATAACATTGTCTCATCTTTTTAAACAAAAATAGACGTCTACATAATCTGAATAGGATTGTAAAATAAATTCATTTTGAATGTAAAAGAATTCGATTGTTAAAGTTCAATAATTTGAACAATTCAAGCTTCGTTTAAGAAAGGAATCTTTTTACAGCTTTTATCACATTGATCTTTTGATTAAAATTTGACTGTTAAAAATAACCACTCTTTTAAAAACCAAAGCAAGGTATTGTTGCACTTTAAAGTCTTGTAAAAAGATCCAACAATAAAGGCTGGCTGAATTTTGTGACTAGTGATATCGGTGATTATTCCGAATATTAAATATACAGAGAATTTTAAATTAGAACTGACCTCCAAAGTGTCGAAATTAGTAAAAAAATACCCGATTATTCGAATTTTAACCGTCAAAGGAAAAGTAGTACGATAAAAAAAGTTGCACAAATTACATCGCCAGTTTAAACAATTTATATAAATTACAGGTTAATTTATTCCTTCCCTCGATAATTTTTAAAAAATATCACTGCCTCATTTAAAAAAATTTAGTCAATTAAATATGCGAAATTTAAAAATTATCTTAAATTCAGATATAAATTTTACAATCGAAATCAGCTTTTGTCATACACTTTGTGCACCGTGTTGTGCTATTTTTGACTTTATTATTTTTTCTAAAACGAAACGATATAAAATAGATAATTCCGACATTCCGAACACTTCATGCTTGACAAAAATTGTCTCACTTTCATCTTGAAAAAAAGAAATTAAAAATTAAATCTGATTAAAATTATTAATCAGAAATTAAAACTTTTCAGGCATTCTTTCCTTACCTCATTCATACCTGTTATGCATCACTTTTAAGATTTATGTCATATCAAATAATTATTGCTTATTTTTCTATTGAGAATCCTTAATTTATCTTCTATAATCGGGGTGTTTTTTTATAAAGTTCCGAAATATATTTTTTCTTTTAGAATGATATGCAAAAAGTTATCATGGAATCATTTCTCCTAAAATATGAAATCAAATTTAAAAAATCAGTAATTGATATCTATTCTAAAAATATAGCCATTAAAAGGAATGGGACAATAAATCTTTGTCCAAAAATTTCATGTTTCCAGTAGCTTCGGTATGGAATAAAAAATAGTTTTTGGGTTGTTCAGTTATTTTGAGAGCTATTTGACTCCAACTCAGTTAGATGACAAAACCGAATTTAAATGCACTAAATCAAAGACTGTTTTGGTCAATTGAATTGCAACTCGATTATCTCATCTTCATGTTGAAAACTTAAGTGAAAAATTCCATAACGTAATTTTGAAGGTCCTATTTCTAGAACAGTTAAAACAACCGTAGACGTTCCATAATCCGATTTAAGGCTGATATCAGTTGAGAGTAGGTGACTTTATTTATCCGAAATTCAATCCCAAAATGCATCATTCTTACCTAAATACTTATAATGTGGTATTATTTACAGTTATAGTAAATATACTTGGATGCATGTCAACAAGCAACAACTGAAAATTTAAATTCAAGTTTTATTGGAATTCAATTCAAGCCAGAAAAAGTATTATGCTGACATCAAAATTCCTCGCGCGGCATTTTCGCTATATTAAATTTGTTTGTTGAACATTTGAGATAAATCCGTAGAGAAAGCATAGCAATCAACAATTTTAAAATTAAATCCTATTTCATTTCAAAATTAGCCAAACAAGCATGCCACAGGTAATATTTTTAAAACCTTTGAGCAAAGATACATCATCCAGAATTTTGCAGTCTCTTTGTTATGGAAGCTATCGCAAATCATCCACATCAAATAGATCGCAATTCAAACATGGTCGAACAAAATTCTGAAGATGGTCACAAAAGTTGTAATTCTAAAGTTGGACATGGAGAAATTAAAGTTATAGAAAAGTTGTCACGATTGCTTTAACATATTTTGGCGCATGCAGAGCAACAAGACAGTGATAGTCAATTGATACGAGATTTCTCAAACACTGTGGTTATAAAACACCTTCCAGCAAGTTTTGTGATGGAAAATCAATGTTTATTTTAATGCTTTTTGTGTGAGAGAGAGCTGTTTGTTTCCAAAAAAAAAAAAAACTACAGCTAATCTTCGTATTGAAAAATACATTTTCTTCCTGTGTTCCTCATGAATAATTCAATTTAGTTCATTTAAGATTTCGTTGTATTTGCATTTTAGTAAATAAGGAAAAGTAGATTCAAGATTTAAGGGGGATACAGTTGGTTGACTTGATTTTTAGTAACTCGCCATAATTTTTTAATTTATCAGTCGAATTATTTATTTTTTAACTCATATTTAATTATTGTTGAGTTAAAGTGTCAAAATGTTTTAGAAAAGTTATAAGTTTGAAAATAAAGCATAAATCACTAAGAGAGGCTGAGAGACATTGCAGAAAATTTTATAACCCAAAATTCACAATACAATTAATGACTAAAGTATTTAGTACAATAGCAGGAGCAAAATGGTCGGCCAGCGTTGTACTTTATCAAGCGGGATAATAAAAATGAAATTTTCTAATTATCTTTTTCGTTTTAATGGGAAGTTTTCACAACTAATTTGATTTTATTTTAGTCTGCTTTCAAATTCTGGAAAAAATTAATTGACTGAGCATGCGTTGAAGGTTTTTCGAGTTAACAGAGCTCAAATAAAGAATTTTGGAACTTTATTCCATTTGAAAAATCTGAATGAGTACTGGAGAGAAGAAAAAAATCACACGTAAATAACTAATACTCCAGATAATTTTTTCTGGATATCCAAGCCGTATTACGTACTTAAGTACTAGTTACGAACACATAAAATTTATTTCTCATTAGCCTTTTAAATAGAATATATCGTCATCACGATCCTGGGAAAAATGTCATAGAGAGTAAAAGAGACAGAAATCAAAAGATCTGCAAACTCGTCAGAATAGTCACAATATGGTATATCTTTCCTCAATTGAAATCAATTTTAATATCCTCAAAGGAGCATCTTTTTACTTTCTCGTATACGAAATGTACAAAGAGAAAGTATTGTAATCTTCAAAAAATTCGAATTCGAGATTTTGACGAATCTCCACGTTTTAGACCTCCCCGAGACCGAAAAACACAATTTTGGAATTATGTCTGTCTGTGAACACGATAACTCGAAAACCATTAGAGCTACGGGGATGAAATTTGGTATGTGATCTTGACATATAATTTGTAAGTTTCTGTCAAATTTTGGGCAACATCCGTCCACGGGAAATCTGTCTGTTCACGTTCATGTGAACACTATAACTAAAAAACTTGAATAGCTTGATAGGTAAAATTTGGTAAACAGTTTTATCATCAGGAATGTAGGTCCGTATCAAATTTTGGACCAAATCCGTCGAAGGGTTGACTGTTTGTCGGTCTGTATAATCGCAAACTTGTGAACACAATAACTCTTTAAGATAATGACTTAGGTATATGAAATTTGGTATGTGGCCTTCTAACCTTAATTGTAGATTTGTGTCCTATTTTTGTTTAAATCAGTTTTAAAAAAGTTGCTCAAATTGCACATTGCGAATGTGTGTTAGAGAGCGCTTCGCTTATTTTACTGAAGTTAGTATTGTTGGCTTTTGACCTTGGCGGTCTATGAAGGAAACTGTAGCGAGCGGCAAACGCGCGGTTCGGAAATTATGGCAACCCCTAAATTGAAACTTCGTTCTGACATTCTCCAGATGGTCGCCTGAGATTAACCAGAGGTGTGGTGAAATTCTGATATCTATATATTTAAAATAATTTGGTAAAAAAATCCTTCCCCGAGTCCGCCAGTCTCAACCACCTGATCGATTTTGACAATTTTTGTTTCATATAAAAGCCTATGACGTCTAGACACGTCATCAAAGGTAGCCTACCACCCCCCAACCCCCATTTTCGAATGAAATCGATAAGACTCTTTCCCACTGTACATTCTCTATGGGGTAAAACATTTGGATAGTTCGCCAGCGACAACCACCCTACGGATTTCGACATTTTTTTTTAATTAAAAGGTTATAAAGGTTATGAAGTTTAGATATGTCATCATGGGTCGCCTGCCCCCCCCCCAGCACCACCCACTTTTGAACGAAATAGAAAAAACATTTCTCCACCATACATTCTCTATATTTTTTCCGATTTCGTTCAAAAATGGCTGTTGGTGGGGAGTAGACGACCTTTGATGACATATCTAGACGTCATAAGCTTTCATATGAAATAAAAATTGTCGAAATCCGTCGGGTGTTTGTTGCTGGCGAACTGTCCAAAGGTTTTCTCCCATAGAAAATTTGCAGTGGGAAAGAGTTTTATCGATTTCGTTCGAAAATGGAGGGTGGGGAGGGGGACAGACGACCACTGATGACATATCTAGACGTCATAACCTGTCAAATGAAAAAGAATGTCGAAATCGGTCTGGTGGTAGGGGCCGGCGAACAGTCTGAAGGTTTTACCATATTATTTTAAATATATAGATCCCAACAGTTCAATCACAATGGCGTGTCAAAAATATTGTAAAATACCTATTGTAGATGATGGAAACTGTTTAGTGAGGGCGATTTCATTCTGTATTTATGGATCTGAAGACTTTATGACGAAATTCGGGAACAATTTATACAAAACATTACAACTAGATGAGGTTTATTGAAAGATTTTCCAATTTTAAAGGAACCTGTTGTCTACGAAGAATATTAAATCTACTATGGTTTTATGGTCTGTTCCACTGATCTTCATGCAGTATTTAAAACTGAAAATTAATGGCTGAGAGCCTCGAAGCACGGAGGTGGCAGGGGTAGTGCTGAGAAAAGTGAGTGCTGGTAGCGAACCCGCCCTAAGAGCGGCGAGAGCGGCTGGTCTATAAAAAAATTTTGTACTCATAAAAAATTAAATAAAATCTTAGTGCTTGTGGTAACCTCAGACCGTATAAAAATTGCGAACAGACGCAATTTTTATGCGCGCGGAATGCCGACCAATGACACCTTTTTTTGCAAAATATCAAGTTTTGAGGAATTGATAAATTTTATATGTTTCATTGTAAATCACCATTCATTGTAAATACCCAGGTATATATACCCGAGTATGGGAATGAAGTGAAGATTTCATTTGCGTTTTGACCGTAATTCATTATGGTAATTGCTTCTTATCCGCTGTTTATAAACATGCGGAAATAAATGCTTATATTAAAATAGGAAAGCAGTTCTGTATCACAACAAGAAAAGTAATTTTTAAAAAAAGAATCATAGTGTGTTTTAATGTCTTTGTGATTATGTGTTTTCGTTTTTAATTATATATGGATTTGCAAAATTTTTAACATTCTGTGTATTCTCCGTGTTCAACTTTTTATTTTCTAGCGCATTTTTTTTTATTTACTCGTTGTGGCGTTTTTTCTTTGTGCGTTTGTTATTTATAGCACTCTATAAATGGAGTTTTCTCTGTAGTGCGCTTTTCTTTAAATAAATAAATATACCCCAAAAATATTTACCTAACCACTGGTATTTACCCACCCCACATCACTGGTCGTATGTGAGAAAGTTTCGGGGAGGCCACTCCCGCTGGTTAAAATACAGTAAATATTTTACACATTGGCATTCTCTTCTGGAATTGTCCTTTTCCTCGCCATTACTATAGTATTTCCACAATCATAGCAGTTTATAGCGATAACAACTTTTATAATGCGCATACATTGCACCAGTTTCCAATTCACGCCATGGTTATATTTTGGCAATCTGTGTCACGGTTAGTCAACATAAGTGTTACTATGGCGATGTGATGTATAGTTTTAAGGTATTTCAAGATATACGCGCAACACTTTTTGAAAACAACACTACTGAAAACGTTTCCAATTTAAAATAATTATCCGTCAAGCTTGCTCTAGTAATTATCACACTTGATGATATTTAAATCCCCGGTGATGGCTGTAAACTTACTCACAATTAGTTCTTAAAAATTAATAACAGTACAGCAATATGCAAAATTTGAATGCATTTACACATAAACGCCAACTTCTGCTGCTTTCGTGCGATTCGGAAACTGATTAATGGTCTCTGTGGTGCCTCTTTTACCAAATTGAAAAATTTCCCTCTTTGCAGATGGCCTTCACTATCCGAGATAATGACGCAACAACACAAACAAACGTGACTTTTCCTGCAGAGCTCCAGCGTTCTCGCAAAACAAAAATCTGTCACAAATAAAATATGCATTTACCGCGAGAAGGGCGTGCCATTGTAAAGACTTGGGGCGAAGTTTTGCATACGCGTGAAAATGTTAACAGTATGCAAGTGGAATATTAATTGTCTGTTGGCCAGTGGTAAATAGAGACAAAGGATTACAAATTCATCAGGTAAGATCACTTTCAGGGTCGCTTCAAAGACAAGGTCGATCTTCCGTAGCACGGGGTCAATTGCACTGAATAATATTTAGTTTCCAAATGTATTTAGTCATTTGTGATTTATTTGATCTGGTTCTTGTTCTGCGAGAAAGATGTTCATTTTTTTGCAAACAAGGTCCGATGTTAAATGAAGTCATATTTAAAAAAATCATTTATTACGGAGTTTATTTTGTGTTTTTGCCTTTTAATGTATCGGCGAATCCAGTATTTTCTAGAACCAGAAAAATCCAAGTTCTGAAAGAATAAGGTCATAAAAGTCAACATATACATCTGTACCTCACAACTATACGAACTAAATACAAAAATGACGATTTTCAGGTAATTGCAATTTTGTATATAGAATCTGATTTTGCATTTTGTCATAACTAAGGCCATTTTTTCTAGTAGTGGTATAATAAAATAACTTCGGTACTGAGATTAATTTAAGAAATTCATTCAGCTTATTGGATGACATTATTTTTTATTAATTAATTTTATCAATTAATAACTAATTATGAAGTCAAGACACTTCGTTATGGTTTGAGATAAGAAATTAGAACATCCAGGTTTTTATTTCATCGAAAAAATTGGCGAGAACATGCGCCAACCTTAAAAAATGCATTTTAAAATTGATGAATTTGGTGGAATGTCCAAGAAGTCCCACGGCCTTAGAAAAGGTTAAAAAATCCTCCCTCACTAGGTTTATAAGACACTGGATCTTCATAGGCAATGAATAAATCCTTTTTCAGTTTTCACGTTCGCCTGGAAAGTGCGATTTATATTCGTCTGGTTCTCAAGAACAGATATTAAGATTCTTCTGGTGAATCGCAGTTTTCCCGAATAATTACCAGACAGCCGGGCTGAATTGACTAAAGATAAATTTTGAACAGCAATCATCGAATTGCTCGTAATAGCGAGTCATCTGCATTTCTCACCATCTCTATATGGCTATCACATTATTAGCCACATTTTTCCTCGAATATGCATGATATTTGAAGAAGTTTAATTCTTTTGTTTATAGATTTTTGTCATGTATTGTGTAAGGCTTTCTTTTAACTCTTTTGTTCCTAACGCACAAAGCAAACCTCGGGGACGAATGCCGGCTATAGCTGGGGCATGCACGATTATGACTAGTAGAGACGAGCGCCGGCTGTACCCGGCGGCATTCGTTTGAGCATAAATTAATCTTTATATTATTTAATACGAATTAATTATTTTTTAATTATAATAATTGTTTATTTCGGAATTATGAATGTATTATTTTAAAGAAAAGTCCTTTTTTAATCAAAACCAAGTAAGGGTGGCGCTCTTCAGGTTTAAAACGTTAATCTAAACGCCAAAGACTTCCACGCGCGATGCGTACACTTTTGGCGCGGGATCCGATTCAGTGGCGGCGTTACGGCGGAGGGAAGAGCCGTAGTGAAAGGGTTAACCTTTCACCTTTCAGAGCGGGATAAATAATAACTTTTCAAAGCACTATAAAGCGGACAAATGCGAGTGAGAAATTCAGGAAAAATAATTTAAAATTTTAACTACGAACTTGATTTTTTAATTAATAAAAAGCATTCATTGTTTAAAATTTCTGCACTAAAATATTTACTCCATGTAAAAATGTAGCAAGTAACACATTTATTAATTATTTATTAAACTATTCAAAATCAATCTGGAAAAAGCAAGAATTTCAGTGATGAACATATGAATCACTGGAAAGTGTAGAGTTGATATATATACTTACATTTAATATTCTTTCATTTTACTATTACTGTATTTTTCTATGTAAATTGAAAATGAAGCGGTTACAGCATGTTAAAGAATACCAACATTTTATCGAAGCATCATGTATATCTAAACATAATTTGATATCGATGCAATCGACTGAAAAAATTATTTATCTGAAACAGACGATTAGAACAGACGACAAAAATATTAACGCAATTAGTGCTGAATTTCCGCCTTTCAATCTTATTTCTTAATTTAGATATTGTAAGTTTTCAAACACTTCCCTGGCCTCGTAAGGAATGAGAAAACGTTTTTAGCAAGAACGTGCCAGTATTTAATGTTTAATTAACAATATTACCAAAAGAATATACAAAAAACTCTGCTTATTAAAAAATTATTACGATGTATTAATGCAGAAAGCAGAATTAAGAAATTAATATTATTTCTGATACATTCTTATATATTAGAAATCTGTCGAATGTTGAATTTAAAACTTCCCAGTTTCAAAATTTTTACTGAATTGTAGCCATTTTTATAGGGGAGGATCGCCGAATTTGGTCCTGCGCACAGCGTGTTATTTTCACAATTTAGGGGGGGGGGGACAAAAGTCTTTTCTTGCGTTTCTATGCAGGTGAAATTTTTGTTCATTTGCAAAGGGCATAAACCGTATTTTCTGAAACTAAGGTTTATATTCCAAGAAACCGCTCCGAACAATAGAAAAAACAGCCGGACCTGCCGACTACCTGTGCTCTGACTGTCAAGAGTTCTAGACGTTCGTGTCATTCGCCTGAGTTTGCTCGATAAATACGCTGTGTTTCTGTGTCCTGGTAGTGGTTGTGTGTTATTATTTTTGTAGAAGTATCAAGGTTAGTTTAGATAAGAATTTACTTTAAAATGTGCTTTAATTTAACCATGAGCTCCGTAAGAATTGATCGTAGTTTTTTCCGTGCGAGAAAAATGTCGAAATCAAATTTAACTTGATATTTAGATATTGTATCGCATTATACCAATGCGTAATTGTGTTTTCCTGAAAGAATCACCTGTAACCTATGCGAAATAATCGAATTTTCTTGCGAATATTTGCGAATCTCATCGAAGCTTTCCTTCATTACAAATGACTACTCATATGTTGCGCAGAAATTTTTTCGACTTTTAGTTTGCCATCGCCAAAGAATCAAGATTAGGTGCTTTTTCAGTTATATATTACAAGAACTTGTTCCCCCGTTTCTTTCAGAAGGCAGTTTAAAAGTAATAATTAGAAGAGTTAGCCAAAAATTTGACCAAAAATGATCGAAGTTGTTGCACAGCCACAGTTGAACGCTTCCTAAAAATCTCAACCACAAATTAAAAGAAATTTTATTAAAAGTTTTCATATGATGTTTTTTCAGAACATCAGAAAATGCTTTACGGTATAAAAAAATGTTTTTAAAGATTTCGGTTTAATGCTGTAAGATTAATCAATGATTAATGGTGATGGTTTTTGAATCCAAGTTTCTCTTCTTCGCTCTTTTCATGTCCTTCAATTGTCTTTGTCGACCCACGCTGGTTACTAACAATAGATAATCTAACACATTTAAATGCGAAAAAAATAAAATCTCTCATCTGGAAACAAATCAGAAAAGTATAATTGAACATCTCGATATATTAAGTCTGAAACACCCGATTTTAAGACCAAATATACAGCTCATCTTAGACGAATCATTCTGTTTTACTTCTGATTATTTTTTGATAAATTCTCAGATTCCATCTCAGCCATATTTGACCTTTACTCTTTCCCATATAAATAAGCATAAGAAAAAATAAAAATTAATCCAAAAGCGATTTACCTTAGTTTAAAAATAACCAACTAGTCGTCCTTGGAGAGCAGACTGCTTGCCGGATAATTGGTTGTGGTTCAGATTTGATCACAATTCGAAGCACTTTTTCTCATTTGACTGCGATACATTTGGTCCAAAAGATGGTTATGAAGTTAGCACACACAGCCAGGAGAAAAAATACTACTTATCAATACAGTAGTTAAAAATTGAAGCAAATCCTAGCTTTTCTAAATTAAATTGGCTGAACAAAGCATAAAACGCCAGTAACAGATAAAAGTTGGTTAATAAAAGCAAAATTTAATTTGAATAAGGATCGACATCTCTGTTTTCAGTCACATATTTCCAAAATTGCCTTCGGGCTCGATAGTAATTTTGATGCATTTTTTATAAACTTAAATTTTCTTACACATTTTTTTTTTTTTGATGTGGGCTGCGGCCTCATGGCACAGACTCGGCTTCGTGTCCGGAGGGTTATAGGTTCGAGTTCCGATTCCACGGACAATTCACTGTATACACAGCCCTGGTTCACGTTAAATCCATCGAGGATCAAAGTCCTTCCGCTGGTGTGGTACGAAAGCCTGGAGAGGCGGATACCGCCCTGGGTATCGTCCTTATCACCTGTTCACTGTTCAAAATCATGAGGTCCACCCCAAATTAGCCTTCATATAGCTTCAAAGCGGGACGTTAATAACCAAACTTTTATCAAAATTACTTAAATGATAAATAAGCGATTCAATAAAATAGTTTTTCATCTTTGAAATCACGGATTGTCTTGACTTCTTTAAAGAAAGTATCATTTTTACTTTCTCGTATACGATGTATACAAAGAGAAAGTATTGCAATCGTCAAAAAATTCGAACTCGAGATTTCGACGAATCTCCACGTTTTAGACCTCCCCGAGTCCGAAAAACACAATTTTGGAATTATGTCTGTGTCTGCCTGTGTGTCTGTCTGTGAACACGATAACTCGAAAACTATTAGAGCTACGGGGATGAAATTTGGTATGTGGTCTTTAAACATAATTTGTAGGTTTCTATCAAATTTTGGACAAAATCCGTCAACGGGGAAGTCTGTCTGTCTGCATGTTCGAGGTCATGCGAACGCCATAACTCAAAAACTTGAAAAGCCAGATGGATAAAATTTTATACACAGATTTATCGTCATGAATGTAGGTCCGTATCAAATTTTGGGCCAAATCCGTCAAAGGGTTGACTGTCTGTCGGTCCGCAGAATTTACTTTTGAAGAGAATCCTCATCTCCGCGCGCATGCGTATTGCAAGAGCGGAGAGGAATTTCATTACGGATAGCGAATTACGTCAGTTTGTCCTTGACCCGGTAAGAGAAGAAAATCGTTACGCATCTCTTTGAATTTCATTTTTTGCCTAGATATTTTTCAATTACTGTAATGAAAAACCTTCTGATAGTCATCGGATTATAGGTAACAATAGGTTCGAATTTTTTTAGCCACGCGGGGGAAGGGGAAACGGCACCTTTTTGGGGAAGTATACGAGAAAGTTTAGGGGAGGACTCTCCCGCTGGTTTACCTTTAGAGACGTAAATGAACACAATGCTTAATGAAAATATTTCCCCACTGGATGAATCAAAGAAGCACATATTTCATCAAGCCTCTCAGATGAGGACATACTAAACCAGTGGGAGTGGCCTCCCCTAAACCTTCTCGTATACTACTCAAAAATTTGTCATTTCCCCTCCCCTTGCGTGGATAAAAAAAATCGAACCTACTTCAATCCAGAATGCAACGAATTTCAGAATGTTTTTCATTGCAGATTTTAGCTATTGTAAAATATTTAAGTGAAGAATCATATTAAAAGAGATGCCTATGTATTAAAACTTAGCAATATTTATTTTCCATCACACTCCAGCAAGATCCGCTATTATACGAGCGAGCGAACAAAACAGGAAATAAAACATATCTATCAGAAACTCCGTCTCAAGGACAAAGTGACGTAATCCTCCCGCTTGGTACCAGAGATTGCTGAGTACGCATACGCATGGAGATCAGTTTTGAAACGATGCTTAACAAGTATGCGATTATACAGACCGACAGACAGTCAACCCGTTGACGGATTTGGCCCAAAATTTTATATGGACCTACATTCATGACGATAAAACTGTGTACCAAATTTTATCCATCTAGCTATTCAAGTTCTTGAGTCATAGTGTCCACATGACTTCGGGCATACAGACAGACTTCCCGTTAATGGATTTTGTCCAAAATTTGATAGAAACCTACAAATTATATTTAAAGACCACATACCAAATTTCATCCCCGTAGCTCCAATAGTTTTCGAGTTATCGTGTTCACAGACAGACAGACACACACGCGCGCGCACACACACAGACATAATTCCAAAATTGTGTTTTTCGGACTCGGGGAGGTCTAAAACGTGGAGATCCGTCAAAATCTCGGGTTCGAATATTTTGACGATTACAATACTTTCTCTTTGTACACTTCGTATACGAGAAAGTAAAAATATAAGTAAGAATTTTTGCAAAATGCAGAAATACTAGAGAACTTCAAAGGATTTGGATCTAAAAAAAAAAGATGATCACTGCTTTTTATCTGCAATGAAGATCAAAGAATCTAATTTTATCAATTAATCAGTCGTTCATGCCTGTATTTTATCACTTCTTTTTTTTAATTCACAGATATCCAATAGCCTTCAAATGAAAATAAAAACAATATTGATAAAATTTTGAAGTCGCTTTTATTACACGAAGTCTATTCATGTTTTTAAAAACATGATAGATTTTGGATCAGTAAAATCAAGTTATTTGAAATAGATGTATGAATTTGAAAAGGGAGTGGATTTTTTTCTTCTAGTTTTCATTTTTATGATTCAACTAATAACTTAGATCTGTGGATCTTTTATTTTCTGAAATTTTACACAAGTTTTTATGAGAGTTATTACACTTATATAATCCCTTAATTAAAATATGTCGTTAATTTTTGAATTAAAATAAAAAATAAAATAAATATATAAATAACAGATTTTTTATTGATATGAATTGAAATTTTAATGAACAAAGATTAGCTTAGTTACAGGAAACATTTAATCTAAAGATCATTGAGTTTTTGAAGATATTTTTAGGTATAAAAATGTGCTTTATCGACAAATATTTTGCAAATTTAGAGAGAAAATATTTATTTCTGTATAAATTTTGTGAGTAAATCTTATGTTATACGAGTTATTTCTCTCTATATCGCAGTTATTCAAGAACAGTACACCAATTAATAAAAATTATTCTATCTGTTTTATAAGCAAGATATATACTATTATCTCTTTGAAATATTTCCATCCCGTGGCCTAATTTTTCGTATGATTTTTTATGATTTTCCTTTATCTTTTTCGCCATTTTTGATTCATAAAAATATTAATATCTAGTTTTTAGTAGACACTTTCTTAATTTTTAATATGACCCAGAAAAAACATGCTGCATATTATACCTGCACTCCGTAACAACTTAGATTAATAGGGTAATAATATTTAGCAATTAAAAGATATCACATAATCGATTTTATATTTACCGATTAAATAATATATTTTTTACAGACGAAACACCATACTTTTTTTTACTTTCTCGTATACGAAGTACACAAAGAGGATGTATTGTAATCGTCAAAAAATTCGAACTCGAGATTTTGACGAATCTCCACGTTTTAGACCTCCCTGATTCCGAAAAACACAATTTTGTAATTATGTCTGTCTGTGTGTGTGTCTGTGAACACGATATCTCAAAAACTATTAGAGCTACGGGGATGAAATTTGGTATGTGGTCTTTAAACATAATTTGTAGGTTTCTATCAAATTTTGGACAAAATCCGTCAACGGGAAGTCCGTCTGTCTGTCTATCCACATTCACGTGAGCATTATAACTCAAAAACTTGAATAGCTAGATGGATAAAATTTGGTACACAGTTTTATCGTCATGAATGTAGGTCCGTATAAAATTTTGGGCCAAATCCGTCAAAGGGTTGACTGTCTGCCGGTCTGTATAATCGCATATTTGTAAAAATTATATCTCCTAAACCCTTTGGCTTAGATAAATAAAAATTGGTATGACGTTTGCTAATATTAATTATAGATCTGTGCTCAAATTTCGTTTCAATCCATTGAAAAAAAGATGTTCAAATTGCACATTGCGACTGCGTGTTGGAGAGCGTTTCTCTTATTTTACTCAAGTTAGTACAGTTGGCTTTTGACCTTAGCGGTCTACGAAGTATTGTAGCTTCGGAAATTATGGCAACCCCCTGAACCCGAAACTTCGTTCTGACATTCTCCAGATGGAAGGTATGGTGAAATCTTGCATGATATTTGTAGTAAGATTTCGATCTCAAAAACTTTAAATAAAGTTGTGGTACCTCAGCGCGCGTAAAAATTGAGAACTTACGCAATTTTTTTAATTGTTATCATTTTCCTTTTACACAGAATCATAAAAATGGGCGCAGGTCATTTTAAAATTATAATGACTCAGAGTTTAGGAAGCAAACGGGACAAATAGTATACAGGACGTATGGCAACCCTAGTTAGAGGGGAAATGACACCTTTTTGGGAAGTATACGAGAAAGTTTAGGGGAGACCACTCCCGCGGGTTTCAGCTGATACCTCTTTCAATCTCTAATAACATGGAATAGTTAATTTAATCTCTATTAATATTTAAATTATAATTTTGTTAATTTATATCAAATACTACTGTTATGGAATAGTTAACGTACAAATCAAAAAGCGCATTCACGGCATTTCAATAAAGTAATTTATTGGGTGGGTTCCTTTCTCCCTTTACCTCTATTTCTAATCGCATACCTTCATACAAAAGTATTTTTGAAATCCAAAATTAATATTAAAAATAAAATAAAAATCGGATGTAATTGAATCATTACTGTTTCCAGCTGCTAATAAATAAATCGTTTGCACGTTTGAGCATCACACATACTCCTTTATCGTCTGCGTACTTCATTACATAACACATGCTTAGCAAAAACAGATTTAAAAAGAAACAGCAATTAATTCTGTTCAACGTGTTATGAACTTTCTTTAAAATGGCTTGATTTTTTTCTTTTTTACTAACTCTTTTCTGATGCTGATGATATCACAGAAACCCCACCCAAAGCAACAGACGTTTCAACTGAGGCCAAAGGCAATTGAATAATTTGCACTTCAAAACAACCGTTAAACAAGCAGCAGACATAGAAAATCTGATCCCAAAAGAGAAATTTTCGTTCAAAGTGCTAAAAATAAGGCGATCAAATAAAAAAATAAGCCATCTTGGTTATTGAAAACTGACCACTTCCACAAAAAGTATGTACTGAAAACATTGTTTTTGGAAGAACTGCTTTCAATTCTTTTTAATTACAAAGAAATTCATATAGTGCTTGCGTGTGTGTATAAACAATAAACACATAGAAATGCAATAACAGGAAAAACAAAAACGAAAAAAGAAGAAATTATTCATAGAATGTACACATATATATACAACATTTACAAATACTTTTAAATGCTCAGTTAAAATTTCGATCTATTAATAAGCATGTTATAATTCATTATTATTTTGCATCGAATAAAGTAGAATCCTGTTTGAACTTTTTAAACCTTATGCAGACAAACAATTTTGATTTCAATGATGTCATTGTCAATAAATATATATACTTTTTCTAATTTAGACCAAAATGAATTGCATATGTTTCATATCCATGCGAAGCTGTCGCCTGACAAATAATGGGTTGCTCAAATCGATGAAATTCATCAAAATGATAATCATTTATGTATAATCTGTGTTAGTCGGAATCATTTTAATTCTTAAATTTCTCTGTCAGTTTCTATGGGTTTTGTACCTGTTCACCTCAATAAGAGGAACGAGAATATCTTTAGACTTGATTTTAAAAGGGCAGATCTTTTAACCTTACAGCGGGCGCGTGTTTGCAAGAGATACTTGAATTGTACATCGTATTACATATTTATATAGTTATCTTGTATATTTAAGTGCAATTTTACATACGAAACCTTTGTTTACTATTAGGCTAATAAATACAGATAACATAAATAAAAGTTGCATTTATTTTTGTAAAATAACACGATATATATATGTAATACGATGCACGATATGTCGTAAAATTCGCGTAAGCGCGCCCGCTGGAAGGTTAACTATTTTGTATTTGTTCCGTGAGATTGATTGGAATTTTTTACTTGATTTTAATGACATAGTTGGTGCAGTTTTTAGCTTTTATAATTGTTTATACGATGTTTTCAGCTGAACTATTCTTCTAGAAAAAATGTTACTTTGAGATTTCCCTTCTGGTACTCAATGGAAACCAGGAGATTAATAAAAAAAGAAAGCCACTGTCCGTAAATTAGCTTTAAAAGGTGTTAATACCGATTCATTTGATGAATTTAAATTTATTTTCTTCTGTTAAGTATAATATTCAAAAGGATTACCACACGTACCTACGGCATACGGAAAATAATCTAATTTCGGATCCTAAAAAATTTTCGTCTTATTTCAAAAATAGAAACATTAATCCTCCTGATAGTTTATTTTATAATAACGTGTGTTATGAAAGTGAAGGCAATATCGCAAATGCTTTTGCTGATTATTTTAGTTCTGTATTCAAGTCTAGCACAGACTTTGATGGAAATGATGAATGCAAAAGCAACTGCGTCGGCGATCTTGTTAAAATCGAAAGCGTTACCTATGATGATGTGGTTTGGGCTATCAGGGAATTAAAATCTTCCCTAACTGTGGGCGTTGATAATATACCTTCTTTTATTATTAAAGGATGCGCAGAGTTTTTGATTGATCCCTTCTTGTTTTGTTTGACTTGTCGTTGAGAACAAAAGTGTTTTCTGATGTCTGGAAGCAAACAAGAATTATTCCTGTTTTTAAAAAAGGTGATGCACAGAATTGTAAAAATTATCGACCTATTGCTATTTTAGGTCCTTTGTCTAAGATTTTCGAAAGTATAATCCATAAAAAGCTTTACCACCAAGTTAAAAACCTAATTTCTACATCTCAACACGGGTTCATACCAAAGCGCTCAACCTCAAGCGCCGTTTATTAGGCAGTAATATTTTTAAATATTTGAATTCTTTCGGCACTGCTAAGTTCAATTTTGGTGCATTTTATATTAGTTTCCATTTCCTATTATGTGAAGAGCATGATATCAAAAGTTTGCAAAAAATATGTTTTGAACGTGGAAATAAAATTTTAGATTCACAATTCAGGAATTTAAAATATTCGAAATATGTGATAAAGTTTTAGAAAAATGTTTTCTCAGTATTAAAGTTAAGTGAATTATCAAATCTTTTTAGCTTCCGGCAAGGCAGCGAAAGAAATGCTATGTAAGAATCGACCAGTTATATGTGTATTTGTATTAGCTTCCTCTGCCTATATAGAAAAAACAGCGAAACAGATTGAAATGCTAATTAAATCAAATTAAATTAAATGTGCCTTGATAAAACGCATCTGTTGGCTGTGGAATTCCAGTAGTGAATATCTTAAAATTGTTCCCTGTTTGGAAACCATTAGAATAGAGAATCTACTCGGTAAATCATTCAGAAAAGAATTCGCCAAGTGTATAATAAAAATAGTTTCATATATTTTCTATGATAACGAAAAGCCAATAAAATATCACAGCATTTTCCGGATTACTTCAAAATTCGGGGAATCCATTTTCAAACTGAGGTGTTTTACTATATAACTGTCAAGAACATTAGTCGCATTTAAAATGTTTTTTTTTTTCGTTAAAAAAATCTTTACACTTGGCTTATTCAAGAGCTCAAAAAAACGTTTGTAAGCGTTGAAGTATATGATACTCCAACTTAAAAACTGAATCGTAAAGAAGAAATGATGGGATCATCATTTCAGAATTCAGATCTTTAAGTAACTTTGCACTTAAAATTCTGGAATTCCAAATCTTTTGCACTTAAATTTATGTACCGAAAAAACAAACGAAAATGGTATTCTCACTAAAACAGTTAAAATTACCTCACAGATTAAAAAGTACGAAACACTCTCATAACATTTTTAGCGGAATTTCAAGGAATATTTTCATATAATAATCATAACAAAGGACTAAGATGTTTATAAAATATTCAAATGGGCATTGCTTCGCAATATAATCAAAAAGAGGATCAAGTATTTAAACATAACATAAAGCTTAAGTTCCATAAAAACGTGCCAAACATATAACATTTTTATGGAGATAAATAGTGTTTTGATAGCTTTTCAAAATTAACTTGAAAAATAACATTTTTTATTTCATTATTTTTTCTCTCTACAACAGAAACGAAATTTTTGCATTACTTTCAAAAAATTGCATTAAATTTTGAAAGAAGGTTTCAAATACACCTAAAAATACAGTGGAATCTCCCTATAACGAAATCGCTTGGTTCCAGTTGAAAAATTCGCTATAGAGAAAATTTCGTTACACGGAGATTAGAGATTTTTGCAGTTATTTAAGTGAATGTAACAAACCTTTTAGTATGTGCGACAAGTTCAAAAATATTTAATTATGACTTTCAATTAAAAATGAAGTAATATTTATTATAAATTTGTTAAAGTTATACTAATTTTTATTGTATAAATAAAATGCTCAAAAGTGAAGACAATTCACCAATTTAGAGATTAATATGTACTAGTACGGATAAACATAAAATGCGTATTGTCATATCTATTTGCTGTTTCCACCCCCACTCCACCCCGATTCTTGGAATATTGACCCGTAGAAATGTTGCTCCCTCTGTAGAAACCCAGGTCCCCACAACTGCATTACCCTTCACATAGCATTCTATTGTTATGTGTTATCGCTGGAATGAACAATGCGAGTGGTTCCAGAAACAGGCACGTATGAGCGATTTGTTTGCACAGAAATTAGCAACTTTCTTCAAAAATGACAAAAATAGGAAAGATAAAAGTCTGAAAAAATTCGTTTTAGGGAGACAACCACTTCGTTATATGGAGAATATTTTGAATGTTATTTAACATTCCGATTAAAAATTTCGTTATAGGGAGAAATTCGCTGTAGGGAGACTTCATTGTAGGGAGACTTCGTTGTAGGGAGACTCTACTGTATTATCATGAAAGGAAATTCAGTCACGGCACTAGCTCGAGTACAGAGTCCTAACAGCCACAGGGCTTAATAAGGCTAAATGGCACCTAGATTAAAGTAATTTTTTCCTTCATATATGGCATTATAACCTGAAAAAATTGCAGCAATTTTTCGCTTTTGAAGCGCCCCCAAAGACCGACTCCCCGGGAATCTATAATTCTCCTCTCATAGCTACCCCGCTGTAATTAAAAGGAATGTCTTTGCAGACTTATTGGAGCAGAGACAGCATACTTAGATCTTAAATTTAAGAAATTCTCAAGGGTCAATAAAATTTAAATCATCTTTGCAATTTTTATTCAAGTTCTTTTTCTTGGTTATCTTAAATATTCTTTTTATTTATTTTTATTTTTGGGGGAAAATTAAGATTTCCCTTCGTCTGATTTAAAAGACATCAGTAGAATATTTTTATGTTGCAACTGATCGGTTCAAATATTCAATTTAAAATGCAATGTAACAACTTAAGTTTATAAAATTATTTTTTTTTTCAAAATTGCATTGCATCAGTAGCGTTAATAAATTTCACGATAACTACATTTCATTTGCGTTTATATGTTGCAACAAAAATTATCTGCGATTCGTGGAATTTCAATCTTTATTTTGAAATAAAATGCAGTAAAATAAACGAATTTTAACGAAATGCTTAATGAAAGTAATCAATTATGCACTTAAGGCTTATTCAGCAACAAAGGTGCTGGGATGAAAACGTGTTCTTACGCAAAAGGTTGCTTCTCAAAAGTTTAAATATGAAGTTTTGCGAATTAGTTAAATTGAACGATTGACTGAGTTGCATCGAATGAACGTGTTTGGTTGCATTGAAACACAAACGCAATTACACAAAATAATTAAAAGCATTGAAGAGTTTAAATTTCATAAGCAAACTAAAGCCTCATCAGAGCATCTTTTGTGCAATAATTGCATTCATGGGTATGCAGTAGTCGTTTCGCCGCGAATCTGTGTTTGCACATCCATTTAGTGAATCCAGGTTTGCATTTAGGAGAATCTCTTCGCTCAAATTCAATGCACTTTTAACTTCGTGCTTGAATTGTTTATGCTTCGACTATTCACAAAATGCGCTAATGCATGTTTTTAAGCAAAAAGAACACATGATATAGATTAATGATGCATACAAGAATGCCATCAGAAAGCATTTAAAGTTTAATCATCATTAATTACAGTTCAGTGCTTCGTTGTACGGATGGGATAAATGTTAAATGGAAATTCAGTTTAGTCAAATGTTATCAGAAAAGTAAAGCAAATTGTTTAAACATATAAGAATATATTTTCCAAAAATAGGTCTCATCTCCTTTAACAAATAATTATTAACATAAATAAGTCAGTGGATAAAGCTTAATTTTTGAATAATTAGAATTTTATTCGGGTATATTTATCATCAATATAACTATGGACGACTTTTCTGGTTTGTTTACTTATATTAAAAACCTTTGACTTATTTGCTTGTATGTTGGTCTTCCGGTTTAAAGATCCATTGACTTAGAATTACACCGGAAATACGTAGTACAGGCATTTAATGTAAACAAACAAAGCAGAAAACTCGTTGTATATATGATTATATTTAAAATTCTGACTGATTATTAATTAAGATTCTGATTAAAAATTATGACTATATGATTCTATTTTAAATTCCACAACAATAGAATTGACAGAACATTTGCGTTTCTATTCCAACAGACGATTTCTAACTTAAATTTTAATCCTTTAGAGGAATTATATTTCATTATTTGAAACTGAAGATATATTTTATTACACTATTTACTTAGAAAACCAGTGGTTTTCAACAAATAGCATTTTAACTGAAGTGAGAAGTATTAAATGGAATGCTGACAAGCAGGTCAAAAACTAGCATTTTTAATTTTTAAAATCTTAGGTTACCTTTC
The DNA here is from genome assembly GCA_013235015.1 of Araneus ventricosus. Taxonomy (NCBI): domain Eukaryota; kingdom Metazoa; phylum Arthropoda; class Arachnida; order Araneae; family Araneidae; genus Araneus; species Araneus ventricosus. The sequence goes on from BGPR01002156.1 coordinate 85,688, forward strand.
CCAATAATTTAAATATTGTTTATAAATGATTTTCTGTTTTAATTATTTCAGGTATCTCTGATTCAAAGAACACTAGATTTAAAATTAAACCAAAAAGAAAATAACTGATTTAAAAGATATTTTAATTGGAACAACATTCTGAAGATACGTACTGACAAAATAAAATGTTTATTACATCTTTCAAAATGGTAAATTATGATTAAACGTAACAAAGCTACGATATGCAATAAAGAGCCGATTCTTCCTTTATAGACTCTTATTCTGTGCTGTACCAATGTCTTGAAAAAACAAATTTCTTCAAATTTCCGCAGATGTTCCTAATTTTTAATGTATTGTTTGAAAATATACCAACAATATTAAATGTAAACATTTTGTCTTGAAACATTCAATAAAATTCAGTCACGTCACTGCACATGTCATCTAGCATCTAACTGCACTATTAAGAAACGCTTTACACCAAGCCTGTTTCCCTCTAGCAAAATGCACAATGGATTTCAAAATTTAAACAGGCGCGGAGCATTTGATGCGTATCACGTGAGCATGAATCGACCAGAGGCGTAGCTATCGGGGGACAAGGCGAGTATAGATACCCTTGGCGCCATGTCACTTTTCAAAGTCAAATATGATGAAGGGGCGAAAAATAATAGCATGACCCGGACGCCATGTCACTTTTTAAAGTCGAATATGATGAAGGGGCGAAAAATAATAGCATGACCCGGGCGCCATGTAGAT
>BGPR01002156.1:86444-116899 GCA_013235015.1 Araneus ventricosus
GGGGTTACGTATTGCTCGGACTTAAAATTATTAATTTGTAAATAAAATGTGAGTTGCTGCTTAGTTTTTGCTGTCGTCCGTATTTTTTTTATTCTTTGCGGAAAGTGATACAAAAAACCTTCTAAAATTAATCACCCTTGTTAATTATCCTCAAGATGAAGAAGAATATAAGTTGAACAATCTTAGAGAAGTAACCCCAAAGTTCAATAGTTAAAAGTCAAATTGAATATTTTTTTTAAAAAAGGTTCCGCTAAATTTCTTCTTGAAGTCTACATCAATGCAAAGAGATTAATTCTCAAGATATCTGTAAAAGATATCTGAATGAATACGAAACCCACGTTTTACAAAGCTATTGGAACCATTAAAAAGCAAGGGCGTAATTCCACAAACGTGATTAAAATGATCTTTTGCAACTATTGTTCTATTTAAAGTTTCTAAAGATTGAAATTTATTCAGAGTTTTGTAATGCACGATATTCTCGCAGATAGTATTTTACTTTTCTCCTTTCAGAACCTTCTGACAAAGAATTCTTCGGTTTAATGGATGCTCTTCGCACCTAGAAGTTGTGATAGAAGTGGAAAAAATTAATTTGAGTGAAAGCACTTTACATTCTGTTCAATCCGCTAGGAAATTAAAGACGAAAAAATTTATTAGAAGTGGGTCCATTAAATCTGACGTTTTGCTGTGTGACTCGTTCTAATGATTTACTTTTTTCATGAAGATGCAAAATGGGAACAACACCTGGATCAGTTAAAAGAAATTTTGAAGCCTACATTGAACTAGTTTCATAGTGTTTGTCCCAACAAGAGATAGCACCTAATTAAGTAGAGAACTGAATTGGATGCAACAAATAAAAAAGTTATCTAATCTCAAAACCATGAGACATTGCAAATCAAAAACAAGTTGTTTGCGTCAAGTGAATAAGAGTTGTTCTTACTTTCTGTTTACGATTTACTAAAGGAGTGGGAGACCGTCAATATACATAGAATTTAAGGATTTTTTGTATGGAAAAATTCCTACATTAAGAGAATTTGATTTCAGTAACTGTGTCAACACTTTGAGAATAGTCATGTTTGTAAAGTAGATGTTTAACCTCTTCTGGTCGGATTTTTTTCAAATTTCCGACCTTGAAAAAGCATTATATAAAAAAGCATATATATATATATAATAATCTCTACCTAATTATTCAAATTTGTAATATATTTTAAAATCTTAATGTATTCCAAAATCACTTTCTGCACTCCAGTCGTTTCGTTCTTTTCCCGCTGGAGGTATATTAAATCTCTGTCTTGGCATATTTATTACTAAAGAATATTTTTAACTGTTTCCACGCGCCCACAATCGCGAAATCATGGACTTTAATGCCATGTATTTTCCAAAATTCTTATGCATTATACTAAAAATATTATTATTCCTTCAATTTTGATCACGTCATCTGCTAAACTTCACCAGAAAAGCAGGGATCTTCTGTTCACTTGGCATGAAACTCAAAGCGTGATGTGCTGCCATCCACGCTTCCTGAGCTAATAAAAAGAAACTAGTTAATTTAACTCTGGCCTGTTGAATCATTTGACTACAATAGGATGTTACATTGCCATATATATAATAATCTCACTTAAGTTATTCCCATAAATTTTAATATTATATATTTTAAAATCTGTGTATTCCAAAATCACTTTTCTAAAAACTCCAGTTTCGTTCTTTTTTCCGCTGGAGGTATATTAAATTTCATTTTGCATGTTTATTACTAAAAGAATATTAATCTGCTTCTCACGTGCCGACAGAAAATCCATTTTAAGTGTCTCTTTGGCACCAGACTTTTCCCTGAACGCCTACGTAACTTTATAAAATTAACGTATATTCATTCCCTTTGACTTTGATCACGTGTCAATATGTTAATTTCTTAACTGAGAGAATACAGGGATTTTGCTGTACACTCTTGCTTGTAACCTAAAATGAGATGACGAAATCACCACTCTCTATTGATAATAAAATAAAGGTAGTTATTTGCTCGGCCTGTTTATATTTTCCTGACTACACCCACGGATAATGTTATATATATATATAATAATATTAATCTACCTTTATTTCAAATTCTATTGTTATTATATATTTTAAAGGCCTTTAATGTATTTCAAATTCACTTTTCTAAACCTGCTTGCTTATTTCCTGCAAGTAGTGGTATATATTAAATTGCGTTGAAGACATTACTAGCTAATATTTAATCGCTCACGTGCCAAATATAAATCCTTGAAATAAACTAATAGCTTTTCCCAAACACTTACTTGGCTTTCTTACTATAAATAACTATTATTCCTCTTACCTCTGATCACGTGTGTCTATCTGTTAAACTCTACCTGAGGAAATGTGAAAATTTCTTGCTCTGCTTTTTTACTGAAAATTCCCCAACCAAGATACTATATTTCCTCCGATAATAAATTTAGGTAATGATGAGATCTCACTGCTTATCTCAACGACTGCAACAAGAAAAACGGTTTATGAAGAAGTAAAGGTAATTCGGTTGTTGCAGTTTTAAATAAAAACAGGCCGATGAGTTATTAACTAATTTTCTTTATGGTGGGAGAGTGACGGAAATGTACGTACATTTGGTTGAAGTCAGTCAAAGGGAAGAGAAGAAGATTATAAGAGAGAGATATATATATATATATATATATGGAGTGAGAGAGGTAGAAAGTCAATGATGAATAAAATGGAGACTGTATGGTGCTTATTAGATGTGCTCAATTGTAAGGCAAAATCTGTACGAAATCAAGTTTTACTGATTCTACTTACAAATTTCCCATTTATTTAATATTTTTTTGAGACTTTCTGATATTGATATAGATTCCAATAAATCTTCTTTGAATTTGTAAAGTATTTGCATTCGTTGCAGTTTGTGTTATATTTTTCTACTATTTTATCTTCCTTTTATATATATATTCCACCTCGGCTTTTTCTTACCGTTGACGGTTTTCTATATTTGCTTTTTTGAATGTTTATTTTATATGTTGCTTTCTTGCATTTCATGTTGTTTTGCATTTGTTATATATAGTACTATAAAAAAATTATTATGTAATTTTAACATATGTTCCATTCGAATTTTGAAAATTCAAAAATATTTTATCGGGTAAGCAGTGGTTTAATTTTGATCTACTGGTATTCAAGATTGATATCCGTTCACTAGATCTCCAGATTTTCCCTTCTAATGCACCCCAAAGTTTTAAATTGAAACAAAATTCTATCTTAATAATATATTTTCAAAGCTTGAGGTATTTAGTAGACAAAGAATATTAATGATATAAAAAATGTTTTGAATGAACTCCACCATGAAAAAATACTCAATCTTTCTTGACCATCAATAGAGCGAAAAAAACCACATTGAAATCAGTTATTGCCGATTATTTATTGCTTTATTCAGAAATACAAAAAATAACGTATAACTCAGACGTAAGTAGCGACCAATTCACCCTTCAACAATGTAATTTTTCTCGTCGGCGAATATGCGACCTCGAATCTCAAGAAGCAGCTAAAAAATTTTTTAGACAGCCCAAAATTGTTAAATAGTGAAAACCTCCATGTTTTCTGAATTTACATTATTTACTGATTTTTAAGATTTTAGATTACTGGTGGATCTTGCCATTGTTGGATATTTGTCCACCATTTAAAAAAAACAATTGATTTTTTGGAGAGAGAATAATAGGTCTTTTTCATGTTAAAGAAAAACAGAAACTAAATTTGGCAGTTGGTATATCAATCTAAGTTTTATCGAAGGTTTTACTACCAGTGAAGCTAAATGAAGAAATTGCAACAGTTTGTCTTTTAGGAAATTTCTTTCTCTCCCGGGTATATGTCTCTACGCACAGGGTATTAAGAGGTTCGTTAGTTTGTTAATTTTCTTTTAAATTCTATGAATATACCTAAATATTTAGGTGGTTTGAAAGTGCCCACATGTTTTGCTGATAGTCAGGATAACAAAACAAATCAATTTTTACAGTTAAAGAGGTATTGGCAGAAATGTCAAGGCGTCGCTTGGCTTAAAAAACAACGGCAAGACTGACACAAACGCAAACATAGAAATAGGATTTCCATTGTAAAGCATTCTGAGATGGCATGGATGAATTGTGGTACGTATCTATCAAGAAAGATTCAAATCACCAATTTAATCCCATGGAGAAGCCGAAGGAAACCACAGCAAAGATGAGTCGGTGAAGTGGTTTCAGCAAGATGATGCTCATACTATTGATCATTGAGGTTTGACGCTTTTTGATTGACAGGCAGAGTGTCAGGTTTTGCGGAGAGGCGCTGGTGGTTTTTTGATGGCTTGACCTTTTGGGCTTCTCCCACCAGCCATCCTCGCCTCCATAGAGGGACAAAGTGGGCTCATTAAAGCTATCCACTGCTGTGGACGAGCATAGTAGCAGAGAGGCCCAAAGAATCACAGAATCCGCAAGACCAAATTATTCTCAAGAGGCTCAAATGCCCGACGCAAACTGAAAAGTGAAAATCCAAACCATGTATTGACTTACCAGGCTGTGTCAAACACCAGAGTTGTTGTCACGCCATTCTGTCCTGGAGCTGTCCAGCAAATTGGAGATGTAATACAGGAGTCTAAGCACCTCCACCATGGGACCCTTCTGCGCTCCAGTGGGTAGAGTAACTACTCCCTGAGATTAGCACCACTTTACAGCTGAGACTTCTTCCTGGTGTTTAAAGGTAGCCCCTGACAAGTCCGAATGTTGATGATCATAAATGGCCCTATGGAGGCCACGGAACAACCAGTGTGAAAATCTAACCCAAGGCATTGACTTGTTTAGCACGTCATGTTTGAAAACACCGTGAACAAGCAAATTTGGTCCTGGAGCTGCTCGCAGTTAGTTCAGAGCTGTGGCCAGAAAGTCCAAGGACCTCCACCACAGACCCCCTTCGGTGCAGTCAAGGGGCAGATCAATCCACCTTTGATGAGCCTGGCGTCAGCCGGAAAGGGCGCCGGCATTCTCCTGGCAAGCGATAGTTGTTCCTGGACAACCGTTATTTAATTCTATACCTGGTTTTGAGATACGGTACTTTAGTGGTAAAAGTGTCAACCGGTAGGCTGAGAATTCCAGGATTCGAAACTCTGCTTGCCACCGAAGATTCGCTGCTGGGGCCTGCTGGCCGCCAACCATACCCTAGTGGTCAAACATCTCTCATGGTGTGGTGCCTGCACCACGCCCACCGACCTTGTCCATAGGGTTGAGTCCACTGAATGGATGGAGTTAGTGTGGTGCGGAAAGCAGGCCGGTGTCTCTGAGTTCAGGTGTCAGTCCTCGTCATCTGACCATTTCAAAAAACCATGAGGTTCGTCTCAAACAGCCCCTGCAAAAAGTTGATCTTAAAAACGAGACGTTAATATAACTAAACCAAACTAATCGAATCACTTATCCCTACCATGAAAAGTTTGCACTAAATATTGGGCGTGGAAACCGGATCTTCACAATAGCACTGATTATGGATGAACACCTTGAGTTCTGAGATCATCTGGAATGTTGGTGCAGGCAATGCTTCGTGTCGGCACTCTAAACTTTTCTATTTATTCTTCCTTTTTCGAATGTTACTGGCACATGACGCTAGGCCCTGCATGTCTTTAATTAAAATCAGGACTTGTTTTGGTGTGTGTGACCTACCTTCTCAAAGTTTCATGGATCCCTTTTCGAATCCATCATGCACATAAAAAAAGATAAGCTTCGAAATTTGTTACGTTTTCTTATGAAAACACATTATAACGCACTATTCTTTTAAAATGTTTATATGCGTTTTAGCATCAGTTGTCTGATCGTGACTGAAGGAACACTCATGACTCTCAAATTTTGTCATATAAAACTATATATTAAAATTTACAAATTATAACAACAGTTTCTTGTATTTCTTCTCCACAGACGCATGTTCAAATGGAATGGTAATATAATAAGCACTCTGGTTTCTAGCCAGAATGATTCATTCTATTTCACTCGTTTTTTTTCAAACCGATTTTTATTAATCTTATTTTGCCTGAGTTGAAAAATGTCTTTTTTTAAAATAATGTCTTAATATTGATTTTGATAATAAATATGAAAGAATGAAGGTCAAAGCAGTTATAATTTATTTTTTATCTTTCTTGTACAACTTTTTCTTCGCATGGTAGCCACAGACGGCCAATAAGGGATGCGGTAATATGATGGTGCCAGATTCCAGCCGGAAGCCTGAGGCCTGACGGTGGATAATAGGAGAATTGAAGATTATAAAAAAAAGTTATCTTTTTACTGAGGAATGTTATTTCATTTTTCCATTTAAGTCACTGTTTAGAGAAATTTTAGAGAAATTTTTTTCGCAGTTAGTAGGTATGATATATAAATATTTTAAAAGAAGAGGTGAAGATTGCAAAGTTTAAATAGCCTATTTATGCAGGGAGAATTATTTTAAAAAAAAGAATACGCTGATAAATAATTAGTCAAAAATGCGAAATTCTCTTTACAATTGTGTTTAAATGGAAAATTACTATCATTCTTTCATTTTAATGAACATTTATCACTCGCAGAAAGTCAAGTTCAAATTGATATGCATAAGACATTCATTAAAATCAGATCATATTCATTTCCACAATTAGTTTTGTTGTACAAGACATCATATTTTTTTTATGTGGATTGATAATGTATAACAGTCTATTTGGTAGTTTGATTCAGCCTGGTAAAAAAGTATACCAAAAATATTTTACACAGCCATCGATCTGGGGAAGATTCTTTACTTTATTGTTCAAAATGTTTTGTGTTATTCTGCTCACTGTGTGACTTACGTCTTAAAACAATAAATCACTCAGTTTTTTTTTATTAGAAAATTACTATACATAGAGGTTTGAAATTGTAAATTAAATTTTACCTTAATTGGGATATAAATTAGATTATACGCTTATTTGCTATAATACATTAATAAATAGCTTATTTAATTCAGTTGTAAATTTTTCCATTATACTTACTGTAAATGTAGTTAACCACATTATTTAATATTTCTGTAAATATTCTAAACTATAATTTTAGATTACACTAAATATTCATACTGAAAAGGTTTATTAGATTTCATCTGAAGAACTGCAGGCGGAACATTTAACTAAAAAATAATTCCCATGAAACTAAGAATACATGGAGAAAATGGAAGTGCTGGAAAAAGCATACATTTCAATTAATTTTAGAAGTATCAAGTTTATCAATTAAGTTTCTTGCAAAGACTCTTTTTACGCAGGTATAAAATGAATTGATTAACTAAACCGGGAAAAGAAAGTCAATATCGCTGTAGTCTCAAAAATCGTTATATAAAGGATAAACTGACACTCAAACAGTCTTTTTAATGGCAACTCAACGGCACAAAAGTAAATAGCAAAGCAAATGACTCTCTACATATGAAAATCGATATGTCAAAAGAACCATGTCTTTAAATATTGATAGTGATGCGCTCTGCAATCTCGCAAATAGTCTCCCACCTTCACATGAAGTTCATAAAAAAGCTTTTAAGAGGAAGAACGATATTGCCCGTCAGCATCCATGACGACGATTAACCCTTTTTTCTCATCTGCTTTTTAAGATAGTTAAATACGTCAGAAGCGGAACTGTTTTCGTTTACGCGATGCGCAGAGTGCCGCTGCGGACCACCAGAGCGAGGAATCCAGATAAAGACCTCCCAGCATGCTCCCAGGTTTTATCAGAGGAGGTCGGTTCTTTCGCAGTGCTTTGTCACGCACGAGTTAGCTCCTTGGCAGAAACGAGTTGATCGCATCGGCACTTACCCTGATAATATCGCATTTGTTGATAAACAAAACGAACCGGGCTGACTGGGGCGTCCACACTTTTTTGGGGCTGGGGCTGCTGTGTAGCTGTCGACACCTCAAACTAAACGTCACTGGGACAGCAGGACAAACCAAACAACGGATACGCTAAAAAATCCTGGACCATCCAAAAAAAGCAACAATCTTCGGTTCATTACTTTCCGCAAGCACTTTTAACCTTTGCCGGTTAAGGCAGGACAACGCCCTGCCGTTCTTTTTTTTCAGGATGGTTTTCTGACCTGGAATGACCATCGGAGCGGCCTCCTTCTGTTCTGGCTGTGCCGGTGTCCCACTTCTTGGCACCCATGCACTGAAATAGCTGTCCGATAGGATGTCCCACCTTTGTTTTGTGTGCCAATGCTGCAGAAGTTGTAGAGGTTCTGTCTCATGGATTCGAACGGGTCCTGTCCCACCTTGCCATAGTTTTCTTGATCAGCAGGCCACTGTATCAAGAATCAACCATGGCTTCTTGTATGCCATCTTGGTGGCTTTCTTGTGGGCCTGCTTGCCATGGTTTCCTGGATAATGGGCGACTGTCCTGTGGCTATGGCAGTACACTGGCAGGCAACCATAGCCGCCAAGTACTCTCTGGAGATCTTTATGATTACCCAAATCTTGTTTGAGTGCTGAAGCTTTGCCCTACTCCCTTTGCATAAGGAAGAACGCCTGATAATAATAATTAATGTACAAGATGTGACGAACGTCGCTGCCAGCTCTAGGAGGGAGCAACAAGGTTGTGCACCATTCCTTTGCTTATCAGGTAAGCTTTCTTTATATAAAATTCACGTCTTCTACTGATGGATGTAGAATTAAACCAAGCTCAAAAATTGAATTAGGTACACTGCTTTAAATCCACTTAATCTAATTTTCATATCTAATAAGATGCTCCTTCTGTTTTGAAAGTATTACGTTTTATTCTATCCAGAAGGCATATAATACTTTTGAGGATAAGTTTATGTATCTAGGTTTTGTAAAATTATAAAGATAATTAATGATTGAATTTTAGAAGTTTATGACCAAAAAGGTGATAATTCGATGCACGAGTATTCTCACAGTAAGTTGTTGTTTAAATTGATATTTTAGTATTAAGCAGAAGATACTTATTAAACAAAGGCTTGAATTACACTCATAAATGCTTTAAACTTTAAAGAATACAATGAATTTTAGATAATATGTTCTGATGTTTTTCAGGAAAATTTTTGTTTCAACAGTTATGTAATTAGATAGCAATTTGTAAACTCAATAATGACAAATGCTCTATGATTTAATATTATTTGATGTCATTATGAATGTACAGGTGAAAAACTATTTATATGTTTTTTAATACTTGAAATATTCGAAAAAAGAGATTTTGCAAAATGTTTCATCGTGAACATTAGTTTCTAAATCCTGATCCTGAATTTCTTTTGTTTTGCATTTGATTATCTCAAAGTAGCCTTGTTAATGAATGAAATTTTGCATGTTTTATCTCTGTTTTCACAGTTTACCCGTGAGTGTATTTTAAGTTCCGGGTATTCTAAACCAGGCATTTGATGGCTTTTGGTGTTTAGTTTTAATTCTTTATATGATGTCGTGTTGTTAATTCTTATGTTGTGTCCCACAAGTACAGATCCACTATATCCATATGGGAAGGAGGATATAGTGTTTCTGCACTTTAAAACAAGATATTTAGAAGAATTTTTTTTCTTGCTAATCTAAGTAAAATAATTTCTAAAGAGTTGTAATTAACAAGCTCGATCTTAAAATGGAAGGATTATATATTTCTTCTCGACTTATATAGGAATTTGCAAAAATGCACATTAATCTGTAAATTTCAATTGGTTTCAATTGGAAAAAAAAAACATTGTATGCATAGTACTTTAAATGGAACCTTTTCACTCTGAACTTCAAGCAATAGTTATTCTATGATTTGTTTTCATCAATATCACTGATGCAATGCAAAGAGGATAAATGGAAAAGATCTTGACATGAAAACCTTTTTTTCCAACTTGTAATAAATATACTACAGAATTTCTTAAAGTTGCAGAAAAGTAAAACGAATGTGTAGGTAGAATGACGAAAATCTCTTATCGTATTTATGCTTATAAAAAATACCATGATTTATCCGAGAATTTCTTTTTTCCTTTCCGACTTTCCTTTATCACTTGACATGTGAGTAAGATTTACTTTGGAATCATATGAGAGGAATAAAAGCAAAAACCAGGACTTGAAGATCATGCAAGCGGTAAGGTATACGTTCTGTTTGCCTAGTGCATTTTCTTATCGTTCCACCAATAGTATTCCAGTTTATGTAGACAGTCTACTCTGATACTTTCATGTTGTCTAAAATCAAGAACTGAAAATACAAAAGAAAATCTGTCACAAAGAGTGGTTTCTTACCCTGGGCATCTATTCTCACTGATGCTCTTTTTTTACTCCCAATTAATCTGTCACCTGTTGCCATTGATCGTCTTAGCTGCATTCCTTTTGATAGGTTGGAAGCTAAGGTTTAGATTACAAAACACAGCTGATCTTGTCGGATCATATAGGTTTATTTAATTGTTTTGAGGTTGAAATATTATTAATTTCGGGTGAGTTAATTTATTTCACTTCATCGATTTTACCTATCTGATCACGCAGTCACGTTTATTGTTTTAAAACATTAACATTTGGTTAAGAGAGTCAATTCGAAGTTTTACAGATTTTTAAGAGAACAAACATAGTAAAATTTGACAGTTTGTATTTGCATGTATTCTAGTCTTGTATTTTGAATCATTTGACATTTTTGTAAAGGCTGATCTTTGTTCTTAATATGAATGAGTCTCTTTTAATTTCAAATCGCTTCAAATTAGCCATTCACCGTCAGACATATTTGCTGACACCCAATTTTAATATATTTTTATGGATAACTGAATGCTTGAAAGGGAAGGGCATAAAATTTGGTTATCTAAAGAGTACCATCTAATTTACAAAGCAACTAAATTAACAAGCAATTTAGTTATTAAGAAATTTAAACTATTATTTTTTCACTCGGCCTGAGATGAAGCAGACTCTAAATTTTTATCTAAACCCTATCCGTTATATTTTTTGTCAAGTATAGAATAAACTGAACTGTTTTTTTTTTCACCTGAAATACACTCATGAAATGTTTTTCTTTTTTGAAAGAAAACTAGATAGAATTTTCTCTGGTATAATTTGTCTTCACTGAACGAATAAGGAAAGTTGAAATTTCAAAAAAATATATTGTTCAACTCTTTGATATTTTAATTTATTAGCTCTGATAGTCTTAGAACTGATGAACTGAATAGTTTTTGATGTAAAATATGTAGACAGCGCTCTCAAAATAGTAAAAAAGAATTTTCTTTCAACTTAAATTTAACATCCTTCCCTGCTCCCAGTTTTGTTTGACTCAGAGGCTGAAAACTATTTTCTATAAATTGAAGAAACGTATACATAATAATTTTATTAAGATGGAGCGGGATGTGAAGGCTTTATTTTTCTATTCTTTAATTTTATGATTCATTAAATTCTTATTTGTTTCAAATATAATAGGTTTTCTTAACTTTATGTTCCGTTTGAGCATTTTAAAATTATGACTACTTTATGCTTTAGATCTGTAAAAAAAAAAAGAGCCAGTTCTGTAAATATGTCTGGATATTTTGCAGACTGTAAATAATCACATTAAGTCATCGTATACCTTTTAATTACAAGTCTGAATAATTAACCATTTCATGTGAAGAATAATTGATTATCTTTAACTTTAACCTCGGTATTTAGAGCTACAGAAGTTAAGTTTCTGGCTCTGTGATACTAGCTAGCGCTTTTTGTTTTTTTGTCTGTTTTTGATGACCTTTTTGTATACCTTTGTGAGATCGTATAATCAGTGGTGATAGATGAAAAAAATTTCAGAGACAACCGTAAGAGATTTCCTAAGTAGAAGGTTATGATACCGCAGATTCTATGTTTTTTCCATGAAAATGGGTGAGAAAGATGTTCAATTAGGGAATGAGGATTTAGATTGCGGCAGTAGCGAACTTGATACTATGTGCAACTAGCATTGCCCTCGACTGTTGAGAAACATGAGTTACCAGATTAAATTCACATGATAATTAAAAATATTGTAGAAATGAGTTGCAGAAACTGAAAAAAAATCCAGTAGTAATTTAATGAATCCTTTTTCGAGAGGAATTTAGAAATGAAATTTGGATGAAAATTAAGCCTTTTGAACAAGTAAACAAAAAATATCCTTCCCTACAGAAATAAGAATGGAAACTGAATATCAACTATATACAATGCAATGTATTTAACAGCTTTTAATTGTTATTTTCAACTTTGATTAATTGATTTATTTAAATTTTTACATCGGTTGAAAATTTAGGGATAAAATCATAATTAGAAGGGTATATTTTTAATAAATTACTAATTTTAATGCTAAGAATAAACAGTATTTCTTTTTTCATCATTTTGGTTTTTTGATATTTGTTAAGTCATATTTGTAACTATTAGATTAACGCCATGGTGCAGTTTATATAATGTAATGTGAATAAAAAATTATTATTACGAATGCTTTTGTAAATGCTGGAAAGAAGGTAAATATTTAAAAAAATTCTTTTGATTGTATTTATTCACTCTTTTGCATGCGTTGTTTATTCTTACAATCGTTTTGTGGATTCATAAATACTGTCAGCAGAGATGGATGCATGTAAGAAAACAAATAAAACTTAATTGATGAACTTAATCTTTATTAAATTTAAAAGTTAAAAAAATGTAATTATAAGTTCAATATTCTTTATTAGACGTATTTCGTACTTCATGTCAAAAATATTGCAAGTAAATTATTTTATTAAATCTAGTTGACCTGGTGCGTAGCTTGTTCGGGATAGGATTTCAATTGAATCTTTAATCATTTATATCTATGGTCTCTCTAATATAATTTTAAACTCTTCTGTACTGTGGTAGAGATGACCCATGTTCTATTAGTGATCGTGGACCTTTCTGTTACATATCTTTAAATGTTCCTAATGGAAAATAACTGACCATGCTCACAACCTCTAATTCCATGTTGTCGGCACTATCTTCACTTTAAACCTCTTGTAAAATATGCATTTGACTTCACATTTAAAGCAGCATATTTTATGGCAACATGTTAGCTGGATTAAAACATACTGAAAGAATGAAAACACAGCAACCATAACCATTCAGCTTGTCGCTAACTGGATATATTTCTTAATTTAGGAAAGCAATATTTTTGAGAACTCTTTTAGATTTCACAAAAAATTTTGATGAAATAAAATAAGGAAAGCAAATGTATTAGGATATTATCTCAGATTAGCAACAATGAAAAAGAACTATAAGTATTTGTTTTAAACAATAAAATAACTGTGTGTTGCAACAATGAAAAGTACTGTTGTAAATTATGCAAAAATTTTTTTAAAAATTTATTAAACCAAGAAAACATTGTACACAACTTGATTGATATCATTGGAAGGTAGTATTTGGTACTTTCTTGGATGGTGTAAATGATTTTTGTTCTGCAATATTTTCGAAAATTATTAAGGAAAGACGCCAAATTCTTAATTACAATTTTAGTTAAAATTTCAAAAGCGCTGAGGGCGCATTCCATCCCTCAAAGTGTATGTTCGTGCCAAATTTGTAAGCTCAGGTCCAGGGTACTGACCAGACACAGACAATTTTACATTCTTCTTTATTAGTAGGATAATTAAATAACTAAAAAAATGTATTAAATTCAAATGTAAAGGATGCAATTATAACATCTGACGTTATGTAATTAAGGTGAAAAAGATCAAGATCTCATTTATCCATCCTGTCTAATGAACGTTTGTGTTAACATTATTTGTAACAAATCAGATCATTTAGGGTTTCGCTATAAGATAAAATATAATTCTTCAAATACATTTATTATATGAAATTTTAACCGTAAATATTTATTGAGGGTACATAAATGTCTTTTTACTGTTACGAATAGGGGTTGTCTATCAGTGGTAATATAGATAAAGAAATTTTTTTTAAAACAATAATATTTACGAATAACTCGTAATAAACAACAATAAGATCCCAGAAATATTATCGGTATATTGTGTATCGTTTTACATGTACTAAGCAAAATAATATAACAATGAGATTAAAAAATTAAACCATTAAAAAAATTTTAAATCCATTTTACATGTTATACAAAACAGGCAATAACTTGCTGCTTGTTCATGATGTGAAAGTGAAATGAACTGATAAGACCAACTTTACTCATTATTATACGTCTATGGAGTCAATTCATGTGCATATCAGCAAATTGGGCCCGGGCATGTATTCTTTTCGCCCTTCTCATATATTCTGTCCTTTAAAAAAAAGTGACATGGCGCCCAATATAGCTTCCCCCCCCCCCCCCCCCCCCCCCCCCCCCCCCCCCCCCCCCCCCCCCCCCCCCCCCCCCCCCCCCCCCCCCCCCCCCCCCCCCCCCCCCCTCATTTTCTCTATTTGATTTTAGTGGATATAGATGCTCTGGTTATGAGATACTTTATTTATATTTTGATTCTTAGGGTGATATGTCGGCTATAAGGAGGAGGTTCTTTCATTTATTTGATTTTAGGGTGATATATACTACAGGTGAGCTTGCTCTTTCTATCAGATTGATTTGGGGTGTGATATGAGGTCTAATAGGTGAGAGTGATGGTTCTTTCATTTATTCTTGATTCTAGGGGTGATATGTTTGGTTGCAGAGATGGTTCTTTACTTAGATTTGTTGATTTGGGGGTGATATGGTGCTCTGGTTATAAGAGAGCGGTTTCATATTCCAGATTTAGGGTGGATATGAGTTTGGTTTGCGCTATTATTTTCGCCCTTTCATCATATTCGACTTTAAAGCGACATGGCGCTCGGGCTCGGCGCTATTATTTTTCGCCCCTTCATCATACTCGACTTAAAGTACATGGCGCCCGGGTCATGCTATTATTTTTCGCCCTTCATCATCATATTCGACTTAAAAAAAGTGAGACATGGCGCCTGCCATGCTATTATTTTTTCGCCCTTCATCATATTCGACTTAAAGTGGACATGGCGCCCGGGCTTTGCTATTATTTTTCGCCCTTCATCACTATATCTGACTTCAAAAAGTGTAGCATGACCCGGGCGCCATGTCACTTTTTAAAGTCGAATATGATGAAGGGGCGAAAAATAATAGCATGACCCGGGCGCCACTTACCCTTGATATGCCACTGGAATTGACTCCATAGTCGTATAATAATGAGGTTGGTCTTACAGTCAGTTTTCACATTTCATTTCCATCAAGTGAACAAGCATGCGTTATGCTGCAATTTTGTATAACATGTAAAAATGGATTTATTTTTAATGGTTTAATTTTTAATCTCTATTGTTATATTATTTTGCTTGTACATGTAAAAACGATACCACAATATACCGATAATATTTCTCGGGATCTTATTGTTGTTTATTTAGCACGAGTTATCTTAAAATATTGGTAATTTCATAAAAAAAATGGTATTTCTTTATCTGATATTACCACTGATGACAACCCCACTTATTCGTAACAGTAAAAGATGCATTTTATTAACCTCAATAAATATTTACACGGTTAAAAATTTCATATAATAAATATGTATTTGAAGAATTGCATATTTTATCTTAAAACTAGCAGAAACCCTAAATGATTCGATTTACAAATAATGTTAACACAAACGTTCATTAGACGGAATGGATAAATAGATCTTGCGGATCTTTTTTCACTCTTAATTACATAACGTGCAGTGGTGTATAATTGCATCCTTTACATTTTGAATTTTAATTACATTTTTAGTTATTTAATTATCCCTACTAATAATAAAGAAGAATGTGTGTGTCTGTCTGTGTCTACAGGTCAGACCACTGGACCTGGAGCTACGAAATTTGGCACGAACATACACTTTGGAGGATGAGAATGCGCACCTCGGAGCGCTGTTTTGAAATTTTAACTAAAATTGTAATTAAGAATTTTGGCGTCTTTCCTTAATAATTTCCGAAAATATTACAGAACAAAAATCATTTTTACACCATCTGAAAGTACAAAATACTACCTTTCCAATGATATCAATCAAGTTGCTGTACAATGTTTTCTTGGATTTTAATAAATTTTTAAAAATATTTTTTGCCATAATTTACAACAGTACTTTTCATTGTTGCAACACACCTCACACAGTTTTTATTGTTTAAACAAATATTTAATTGCTAAGTTCTCTTTCATTGTTGTAATCTGAGATAATATCCTAATACATTTTGCTTTCATATTTTATTTCATCAAAATTTTTGTGAAATCTGTAAAGCAAGTTCTCAAAAATATTGCTTTTCCTTAAATTAAGAAATATATCCAGTTAGCTGAGCAAGCTGAATGGTTATGGTTGCTATGTTTTCATTCTTTTCTCAGTATGTTTTAATCCAGCTAACATGCCGCTGGCCATAAAATATGCTGTGTCATTTAAATGTTGAAGTCAAATGCATATTTTACAAGAGGACTGAAAGTGAAGATAGTGCCGACAACATGGAATTAGAGGTTACATGACATGGTCAGTTATTTGACTCCATTAGGAACATTTATGTAGACAATGAACAGAAGAGGTCCACGATCACTAATAGAACATGGGTTAAATATCTACCACAATCTGAAGTTTAAAATTATGTTAAGAGAACCATGAATATAAAATGATTAAAGATTCAATTGAAATCCTATTCCCGGCGAACAAGCTGGTCACCAAAGGCGACTAGTTAGTAATAAAATAATTTACTTACAATATTTTTGACATGAAGTACGAAATACGTCTAATAAAGAATATTGAACTTATAATTACATTTTTTAACTTTTTAAATTTAATTAAAAATTTAAGTTCATAATTAAGTTTTACTTCGTTTTCTTACATGCATTCCATCTCTGCTGACAGTATTTATACAGAATCACAAAACCGCGGTGGAAAATTAAACGCATGCAGCAAAGAGTGAATAGAATACAATCGAAGCAAGAATTTTTTTTAAATATTGCAATTTCTTTCCAGCATTTACAAAAGCATTCGTAATAATAATTTTTGATTCCATTTTTATTACATTAAGTAAACTGCACTATGGCGTTAATCTAATAGTTACGTAAAAATTATGACTTAACAAAATATCAAAAAACCAAAATGATGAAAAAGAAATACTGTTTATTCATTAGCATTAAAATTAGTAATTTGATAAAAATATACCCTTCTAATTATGATTTTTATCCCAAATTTTCCAACCGATGTAAAAAAATTTAAATAAATCAATTCAATCAAAGTTGAAAATATAACGCATTAAAGCTGTTAAATAACATTCATATTGTATAACCAAGTTGATATTCAGTTTCCATTCTTTATTTCTGTGGGGGAAGGATATTTTTTGTTTACTTGTTCAAAGAGCTTAATTTTCATCCAAATTTCATTTTAAATTCTCAAGAAAAAAGGATTCATTGCAAATTACTGGGATTTTTTTTCAGTTTCTACAACTCATTTTACAATATTTTTAATTATCCGTATGAATTTAATCTGTGTTACATGTTTTCTCAGTTACACAGTCGAGGGCAAATGCTAGTTACACATAGTATCAAGTTCGCTACTGCCGCAATCTAATTATCCTCATTCCCTAATTGAACATCTTTCTCACCCATTTTCATGGAAAAACATAGAATCTGCGGTATCACTATTAATTCTACTTGGCGGAAATCTCTTTTACGGTTTGCTCCCTCTGAAATTTTTCATCTGTCACCACTGATTAGCCACGATTTCGACACCAAAAGGTACGCAAGGAATCAAAAACAGACAAAAAACAAAAAAGCGCTGTAGTATCACAGAGCCAGAAACTTCAACTTCTGTGAAAGCTCAAATACCGAGGATTAGAAGTTAAAGTAATCAATTATTCTTCTAATGGAGCATGGTTAATTATTCAGACTTTGTAATTAAAAGGTATACGATGACTTAATGTGATTATTTACAGTCTGCAAAATATCCCAGGCGAAGTATTTACAGAACTGGCTCTTTTTTTTACAGATCTAAAGCATAAAGTAGTCATAATTTTAAAATGTCTAAACGGAACATAAAGTTAAGAAAACTTCAATATATTCGAAACAAATAAGAATTTTAAATGAATCATAAAATTAAAGAATGAAGAAAATAAAGCCTTCACATCCCAAGCTCTATCTTAATAAAAATTTATTTATGTATACGTTTCTTCAATTTATGAGAAAAATAGTTTTCAGCTCTGAGTCAAACAAAAACTGGGAGCAGGAAGGGATGTTAAATTTAAGTTGAAAGGAAAATTCTTTTTTACTATTTTGAGAGAACGCTGTTCAGCATATTTTACATCAAAAGGCTATTCAGTTATCAAGTTCTAAAGACTATCAAGGCTAATAAGTGTAAATAATCAAAGAGTTGAACAATATATTTTTTTGAAATTTCAACTTTCCTATTCGTTCGAGTGAAGAAATTTCAAATTACTTCAAGAGAAAAATTCTATGCAGTTTTCTTTCAAAGAAAAAACATTTCAGTGTATTTCAAGGTGAAAAAACAGTTCAGTTTATTCTATACCAGACAAAAATATAACGGACTAAGGGTTTAGATAAAAAATTTAGATACTGCTTCATTCGACCGAAATGAAAAAAATAATAGTTTAAATTTCTATTTAATAACTAAATTCGTTTGTTAATTTAGTTGCTTTGTAAATTAGATGGTACTCTTTCAGATAACTTTAAATTTTATGCCCTTCCCCTTTCAGCTTGATTCAGTTATCCATAATAAATAGTATTAAAGTGGTGTCATACAAATATGTTCGACGGTGGCAAGAATTAATTTGCAAGCGATATTAACAGAAATTAAAAGAACTCATTCATATTAAGAACAAAGATCAGCCCTTTCAACAAAATTGTGCAAATGATTCAAAATACAAAACTAGAATACATACAAATACAAACTGTCAAATTTTACTATGTTGCTTCTCTTAAAAATCTGTAAAACTTCGAATTGACTCTCTTAACCATAAATGTTAATGTTTTAAAACAATAAACGTGACTGCGTGACAGATCAGTAAAATCGGATGAAGTGAAATAAATTAACTCTTCAGAAATTAATAATATTTCAACAAATCAAAAACAATTAAATAAACCTATATGATCCGACAAAAAGATCAGCTGTGTTTTTGTAATCGCAAACAGCTGTCATGTCTCACAAAAGATGCAGCTAAAGGACGATCAATGGCAACAGGTGGTTTCGAGTCGAAAAACGGGAGTAAAAAAAGAGCATCAGTGAGGACTAGATGCCCAGGGTAGTAAACCACTCTTCCGTGACAGATTTTCTTTGTATTTTCAGTTCTTGATTTTAAAGTACGCAACGAATGAAAAAAAGTAATCGAGTAAGACTTTGTTCTTACGCAAACTGAATGGTAAACATTGGTGGAACGATAAGAAAACTGCCACTAGGCAAGCGATAATTCCGTTGCATAGTCTTCAAGTCTGGTTTTTTTGCTTTTATTCCCCCTCGCCAATAGATTCTAAAGTAAATCTTTGCTCACACAGAAGTGATAAAGGAAAGTCGGAAAGGAACAAAAGAAATTCTCGGATAAAATCAATTATTTTTTAAGTAAAGAAGTACGATAAGAGATTTGTCGTTATCGTAAATTTCACAGCATTCGTTTTTATTTTCTAGCCATTAAATTCTGTAAGGTATATTTATTACAAAGTTGGAAAAGGTTTTCATGTCGAATCTTTTCCATTTATCATAACTGCATTGCATCAGTGATATTGATGAAAACAAATCGTCTGGAATAACTATTGTGAAGTTCAGAATGTGAAAAGGGTTCATTTAAGTACTGTGCATACAATGTTTTCAATTGAAACCGGTGAAATTTTACAGATTAAATGTACATTTTTTGCAAATTCCTATATAAGTCGAAGGGCTATAATCCCCTTCCATTTAAGATCGAAAAACTGTTAATTACAGCTATTTCAGAAATTATTTTACTTAGATTATGAAAAGTTATTCTAGTATATTGTTTTAAAAATTCACCGACACTATATATATTCATATGGGATATATGTGGATCTGTACTTGTGGGACACACAGCTTATAAGAATAACAACACGACATCATATAAGAATTAAACTAAAACACAAAACCTCAAATACCTGGTTAGAATACCCGAATGGAGCTTAAAATACACTCATGAGTAAACTGTTCAGAAACAGAGAATAAACGCGCAAGAATTTCATTCATTAACAAGAGCTATACGAGATAATCAAATGCAAAACAAAAATTCACGGATCAGGATTTAAAACTAATGTTCACGATGAAACATTTTATAAAATCTCCTTTTTCGAATATTTCAAGTATTAAAACATATAAATAGTTTTCTGTCATTCATAATGAGCATCGAAATAATATTAAATCGCAGAAGCATTTGTCGTTACGCATCTTGAGTTTACAAATCGCATCTAATTACATAACTGTTGAAACAAAAGTACACCTGAAAAACATCAGAACATATTATCTAAATTCGTGCCATTCTTTAAAGTTTAAGCATTTATGAAGTGTAATTCAAGCCTTCTTTATGCAGTATCTGCCAATGCTAAAAATGTCAATTTAACCGCTTAACTTACCAGCCCGAGAATACTCGTGCATCGAATTATCGCATTTTTGGTCTTAAAACTAAAATTCAATCATTAATTATCTTTATAATTTTACACAAAAATTACCTAGAATCCATAAACATCTCAAGTATTATATGCCTTCTGAGATGAATAAAAACGACAACCGCTTTCCAAAACAGAAGGGAGCATCTTATTAGATAGCAAAGAAAATTAAATTAAGTGGTTAAGAAACGATGACACCTTCACAAATTTTTGGGCTTGGTTTAATTCTGCATCCATCGATAGAACTGATAATTTTATATAAAGCTTACCTGATAAGCAAAGGAATGGTGCACAGCCTTGTTGCTCCCTCCTAGAGCTGGCAGCGACGTTCGTCGCATCTTGTACACATTGTATATGGTATTATTCGACGTTCTTCGCCTTCTGGGGGTAGACAGCTTCAACTCCGACAAGATTTGGGTAATCATAAAAGTCTCGAAGTACTTGGCGGCTATGGTGCCTGCCAGTGTACTGCCATAGCACAGGACAGTCCTTACATTATCCGGAAACCATGGCAAGCAGGCCCACAAGAAAAGCCTGGAACCGGCATACAAAGCCATGGTTGATTCTTGACCCACGACAGCACAAGTCAAGAAAACTATGGCAAGGTGGACAATGGACCACGTTCCGAATCCGCTTGAGACAGAACCTCCTACAACTTCTGCAAGCACATTGGCACATAACAAAAGGTGGGACATCCTATCGGACAGCTGATTTCGGTGAAGGACCGAGTGCCAGAAGTGGACACCGGCTACAGCCAAGAACGGAAGGGCCGCTCCGATGGTGTCGGCTGAGTCGAAGAGCCATGCTAAGAAAAGAACGGCGAGGGCGATTCCTACCTTAACCGGCAAAGGGTTAAAGTACTTGGAAAGTAATGAACCGAAGATTGTTGCTTTTTTCTGGACTGGTCCAGGATTTTTGGCGTATCCGTTGTTGGGTTTGTCCTGCATGTCCCAGAAAGTGACGTTTAGTTTGAGGGGTGTCGACATTACACAGCAGCCCCCGACACAAAAAATTCGACGGACGCCCCCACAGATCAGCCCGATTCGTTTTTGTTTATCAACAAATGCGATATTATCTGAGGGTAAGTGCCGATGCGATCAACTCGTTTCATACCAAGGAGCTAACTCGTGCGTGACAAGCACTGCCGAAGAACCGACCTCCTCGTGTCGTGGAGCATGCTGGGAGGTCTGTCTGGATTCCTCGCTCTGATTGGTCCGCGGCGGCGCTACGCATCGCGTAACGAAAACAGTTCCGCTGCTTCTGACACATGTTGCTCTCTTAAAAGCTTAAAGATAGAGAAAAAAAGGATTAATCGAGTCGTCAATGGATGTGACAGACGAATATCGTTCTTCCTCTTAAAGCTTTTTTATGAACTTCATGTGAAGGGAGTGGGAGCTATTTGCGAGATTGCAGAGCGCATCGCATATCAATATTTAAGACGCGGTTCTTTTGTTTATATCGATTTTCTTTAGAAGGAAGTCATTTGCTTTGCTAATTTACTTTTTTATGCCGTTGATTACCCATTAAAAAGACTGTTTGGTGTCGGTTTATCCTTTTTGTATAACGTTTTTGAGACTACAGCGATATTGACTCCTTTTCCCGAGTTTGTTGGATTAATCAATTCATTTATACCGTAAAAAAAGTCGCTTTGCAAAGCTTAATTGATAAACTTGATATTAAAAATTAATTGAAATGTATGCTTTTTTCTGTACTTCCATTTTTCTCCATGTATTCTTAGTTTCATGGGGTATTTTTTGATTTAATTTCCTTATACAGTTCTTCAGAATGAAATCTAATAACCTTTTCATTAATGAATGTTAGTGTGTAATCTAAAATTATAGTTTAGAATATTTACAGAAATATGCCGTAATAATGATTTAACTACATTTACAGTAGTATAATGGAGAAAAATTTACAACTGTGAATTAAATAAGCTATTTAATGTATTATTATAGCAAATAAGCATTATGTCTAAATTTATATCCCGAATTAAAGGTAAAATTTTAATTTACAATTTCAAGCCTCCCTATGTATAGTAATTTTCTAATAAAAAAAACTGAGAGTGATTTATTATTTTAAGACAATGAAGTCACACAGTGAGCAGAATAACACGAAAACATTTTGAACAATAAAAATGCGAATCGCCAGATCGATAAAAGCTTTTAATGGCAAATATTTTGGTATACTTTGCAAGGCTGAATCAAACTACCACCAATAGACTGTTATACATTATCAATCCACATAAAAAAATACTCGTGTCTTGTACAACAAACTAATTATTGGAAATGAATATGTGATCGTTTAATGAATGTCTTATGCGCATATCAATTTGAACGACTTTCATGATGATAAATGTTCATTAAGAATGAATGATAATGCAAATTTCCATTTAAACACAATGCATAAGAGAATTTCGCATTTTTATGACTAATTATTTATCGCGTATTCCTTTTTTTAAACTAATTCTCCTATAAAATAGGCTATTTAAACTTTACCCAATCGCTACCTCTATTCTTTCAAAAATATTTATATCGCCTACTAACTGCGAAAAAAAAATTTCTTTAAACCCAGTGACTTAAATGGAGAAATGAAATAATAATTCCTCATTAAAAAGACTGACTTTTTGTTATCTTCAATAACTCTTTATTATCACTTTCAGGCCTCCAGGCTTCCTATTGGAATCTGCACCTCCTCTATCCCTTACTGGCCATCTGCCTTAGCTAAGAAAAAGCTGTGTAAGAAAAGAAAGAAAATTACTAACTGTGACCTTCGTGCTAATATTTAATGTATCTAAAATCAATATTAAGACTTATTATTTAAAAAAAGACATTTTCAACTAGAAACCCAAATAGATTAATAATCAGTTTGAAAAAAACGGTAATAGAATGAATCATTCAGCTGAAACCAGTCATCATTTAGTAATATATTACCACTCCATTGGGCTGTCGTCTATGGAAGAGAAATACAAAAACTGTTATAATTTGTAAATTTTAATATATAGTTTTATATGGCAATAAAAATTTGAAATTCTAACAGTATTTCATCGGATAAATCGAATAACTGATACTAAACGCATATGTGTAGCATTTAAAATAAGTGCGTTATAATGTGTTTCATAAAAACGTAACAAATTTCGGCTTATCTTTTTTATGTACATGATGATTCGAAAAGGGATCCGCCAAACTTTGAAGGTAGGTCACACACACCAAAACAAGTCGATTTTAATTAGGAACATACAGAGGCTAACGTCATGTGTACATGATAGCGATACAAGAAGAATACAATGAAAGTTTAGGTATGGCTTACGAAGCATTGCCTGCATAACATTTCAGATGATCTCGGAACTCGAGAGTGTTCATCCATAATCAGTGCTATTGTGAAAGATCCGGTTTCACGCAATATTTAGTGCAAACTTTTCATGGTAGGATAAGTGATTCGTTAGTTTAGTTTAGTTATATTAACGTCTCGTTTTGAATCAACACGAGGGCTATTTTAGGACAGACCTCGTAGTTTTGAAATGCGGTCAGATGACGAGGACGACACCTGAACTCGAGAGACACCGACACAAACTTCCGCACCACACTAACTCCCATCCATTCCAGTGGACTCTAAACCCTATGGATGAGTCGGTGGACGTCGGTTACGGGCACCACACCAACGAAAGGATGTTTGACCACTAGGTATGATTTGGCATGCAACAGGCCCCATCAACGGCAGATCTTCAGTGGCAAACGAGTTTCGAATCTGGAATTCTCCGGCCTAGAAGTTGACACTTTACCACTAGGCCACCGTGGCCTCCATAAGACAAAATTTATGGAGTCATCCAACTTTCGGACTTGTCCGGGAATAGCCTATCGCTTGCCAGGGAGAAGTCTCGCCCTTTCCGTGACGCTAGATATCAAGGAGTGGATTGATCTGCCCGCTGGGGCATAGAAGGGGTCCTGTGGTGGAGGTCCTTGGACTTTCTGTGGCCACAGCTCTGAACTAACGCGACGGCTCCAGGACAGAGAATGATTACAACTGGCTCACGATTGTTTCGACATGACGTGCCTAACTAGAGTCAATGCCTTCGGGTTGGATTTTCACACTGGTTGTTCCGTGGCCTCCATAAGACAAAATTTATGGAGTCATCCAACATTCGGACTTGTCCGGGACTACCCTTTCGCTTGCCAGGAAGAAGTCTCGGCCTTTCCGTGGTGCTAAATATCAAGGAGTGGATTGCTCTGCCCGCTGGAGCGTAGAAGGGGTCCCGTGGTGGAGGTCCTTGGACTTTCTGTGGCCACATCTCCAATTTAACGGACGGCTCCAGGACAGAGAATGATGACAACCGGCTCACGATTGTTTCGACATGACGTGCCTGACTAGAGTCAATGCCTTCGGGTTGGATTTTCGCACTGGTTGCGTCGGGCGTTAGGCCTGTGAGAATGTTTGTGATCTTTGCGGATTCTATGATTTCTTCGGGCATCTGCCCTGCCTATGTGCTCGTCCACGACAACAGAGTGGATGACTTCGTAATTTTTGTCCTATGGAGGCAGGATGTGGTGGATGGCCAAAGGAATCAAACCATCCGAAAACACACAAACATACTCACAGGCCTGACGCCCGACGCAACCAGTGCGAAAATCCAACCCGAAGGCATTGACTCTATTGCTGATTGATATTGATATTGAGCATCATCTTGCCTGAAACCACTTCCACCAAACTCTATCTTTGCTGTGGTTTCGCTAGAAGCCTCCATAGGACAAGTGGTAGTTTGAAAATCTTTCATGATAGATACGTACCATGCACAAAATTCACGTCTGCCATCTCAGGAATGCTTTACAATGAAATCCTATTTTCACTATGTCTTTGGTTTGTGTCGTCTTGCCCATTCATTTTAAGCCAAACGACGCATGACGTTTCTGCCAATATATTGCTTTGTAAAATTGATTTGTTTTGTTATCCCTGACCTATGCTTAAAGTGTGTAGGAGCACTTTCAAACCACCTAGTATTTAGAGTATATTCATAAATTTAAAAGAAAATTATTAAACTAACGGTATATTAATACATATTGCACGTAGAACGCAGGAGAGAAGAAGGCTATAAAAGACAAATAATTGCAATTCTTCATTGTCTTCACTGAGTAGAAGTAAAAACTGTAAGTAAACTTAGATTGATATATAAACTGTAAATTTAGTTTTCTGTTTTCTTTAACATGAAAAAGACCTATTATTCTCTCCACAAAAAAAATCAATTGTTTTTTTTAAATAGTGGACAAATATCCAACAATGACGAATCCACCAAGTAATCCTAAATCTTAAAAATCGAGTAATCATATGAAATTCAGAAAACGGAGGTTTTCACTATTTAAGCAATTTTGGGCTGTCTAAAAAAAGATTTTAGCGCCTTCTTGGTCGGAGTCGCATGTCATGCGACGAAGAGAAAAATTACATTGTTGAAGGTGAATTGGTCGCTACTTACGCGTCTAGTTATATTCCACGATTATTTTTTGTATTTCTGAATAAGCAATAAAATAATCGGCAATAACTGATTTCAATGTGGTTTTTTCGCTCTGATGGTCAAGAAAGATTGTGGAGCTGTTTTCATGGTAAGGTTCATTCAAAAAACATTTTTTACATATCATTAATAATTCTTTTTATGCTGATATTTATCTTAAATACCTCAAAGCTTTGAAAAATATATTATTAGATAGAATTTTGTTTCAATTTAAAACTTGGGTGCATTGAAGGAAAATCTGGAGATCAGTGAACGGGATATCAAATGTATGACCACCAGTAGATCAAGTAAATACTGCTTACCGATAAAAATATTTTGAATTTTCGAATTCAGAATGGAACATATGTTAATTACATATGTTTTTTTATAGAACATTATATATATATATATATATATATTTATCTTCTTCTGTTCCCTTTTGACTTGAAACTTCAACCAAAATGTACGTACATTCCGTCACTCTCCCATAATAAAAGAAAATTAGTTAATAACTCGGCCTGTTTTTATTTAACGACTACAACAACGAATACCTTTCATATATATAAAATGATTTCTTTGTTGCAGTCATTGAATAGAAAACAGGCCGAGTTATTAAGTAATTTTCATTTATTATGGGAGAGTGGCAAACATAGGTACATCTTAGTTGAAGTTTTCAGTAAAAAAGCGAACAGAAAATCCCTGCATTTCCTCAGGTAGGGATTTAACAGATAGACACGTGATCAAAGTGAAGGGAATAATAGTTATTTATGGTAAATTACGTAAGTGTTTTAGGGGGAAAGTATTAGTTTATTTCGAGATTTATGTTGGCACGTGGAAGCGATTAAAATATTCTTCTAGTAATAAATATGCTAAACGCGAAATTTAATATACCTCCAGCGCGGGAAATAAAACGAAACTGGAGTTTAAGAAAAGTGAATTTGAAATACATTAAGACCTTTAAAATATATAATATTAGAATTTGAAATAAAATTAAGTGAGATTATTATTATTATATATATATATAACGTATCCGTGGGTGTAGTCGAGGAAAATAAACAGGCCGAGCAAATAACTACCTTTTATTTTATTATCAATAGGAGAGTGGTGGTTATACGTCCATCTCCGTTTAGGTTACAAGCGAAAGTGTACAGCAAAATCCCTGTATTCTCTCAGTTAAGGGAATAACATATTGACACGTGATCAAAGTGAAGGGAATATTGGGTATTTTTATAAGTTACGTAGGCGTTTCAGGGAAAAAGTCTGGTGCCAAAGAGACGCCGTCATGATTTTCTGTCGGCACGTGAAAGCGATTAAATATTCTTTTAGTAATAAACATGCCAAAATGAGAGATTTAATATACCTCCAGCGCGGGAAAAGAACGAAACTGGAGTTTTTAGAAAAGTGATTTTGGAATACATAAAGATTTTAAAATATATAATATTAAAATTTGGAATAAACTTAAGTGAGATTATTACATATATATATATATATGAAATGTATCCCTTATTGTAGTCGTCAAATGATTCAACAGGCCGAGTTAATTAACTAGTTTCTTTTATTATCGGAGAGTGACGGAATGTACGTACATCACGCTTTGAGTTTCATGCCAAAAGTGAACAGAAGATCCCTGCTTTTTCTCAGGTAGGGATTTAACAGATAGACACGTGATCAAAGTGAAGGGAATAATAGCTATTTTTAGTATATTACATAAGTGTTTTACGGAAAATGCATGGCGTCAAAGAGTCGCCGATTTCGCGATTTGTGAGCGCGTGGAAACGATTAAAATATTCTTTTAGTAATAAATATGCCAAGACGAGAGATTTAATATACCTCCAGCGCGGGAAAAGAACGAAACTGGAATTTTAGAAAAGTGATTTTGGAATACATTAAGATTTTAAAATATATATTAGAATTTGGAATAAAATTAAGTGAGATTATTATTATATATATATATATATACATATAATGCTTTTTCTGGGTCGGAAATTCGAAAAAAAAATCCGACCAAGAAGGGGTTAAACATCATAACTGCAAACATGACTATTCTCAAGAATAATTTGACACAGTTACTGAAATCAAGTCTCTTAATATGAGAATTTTCCATACAAAAAAATCCTTAAAATTCTATGTATATTGACGAATTACTCCCACTCCTTTAGTAAATCGTAAACAAGAAAGTAAGGAACAACTCTTAATGCACTTGACACCAAACCAACTTGTTTTGATTTGCAAATGTTCTCCTTGGTTTTGGGATTAAGATAACTTTTTTTTAAACTGGTACATCCAATTCAGTTCTCTACTTAATTAAGATTGCTATCTCTTTTATGTAGATTTGCTGTAAAACACTATGAAACTAGTTCAATGTGAGCGCAAGATTTCTTTTTAACTGATCAACGGTGTTGTTCCCATTTTGCATCTTCGTAGAAAAGTAAATCATTAGAACGAGTCTTACACAGCAAAAACGTCAGATTTAATGGACCGCTTCTAAATAAATTTTTTCGTCTTTAATTTCTAAACATGGGATTGGTTTGAATATTAAAGTGTTTCACTCGAAAGATCTGATAGTATTTTTTTTAACTTCTATCGCAATTTGCAACTTTAAAATTGCGAAAGGCATCACACTATTAAACCGAAGAATTCTTTGTCGAAGGATATGAAAGGAGAAAAGTAAAATACATCTCACGAGAATATCGTGCATTACAAAACTCTGTGAATAAATTTCAATCTTTAGAAACTTTAAAATAGAACAATAGTTGCAAAGATCAATTTTAGCTCACGGTTGTGAATTTTGCTTCCCTTGCTTTTTTAATGGATTTCCCGATAACTTTGTAAGAGCAGTAAGGTTTCGTATTCATTCGAATATCTTTTACAGATATCTTGAAATTTAATCTCTCTTTGCATTGATATGAACTTCAGAAAAATTTAACGGGAGCCTTTTTTTAAAAAAAATATTCAATTTATGACTTTTTAACTATTGAACTTTGGGTGCTATAAAGGTGTTCAACTTATATTCTTCATCTTGAGATAATTAACAAGGGTGATTAATTTTAGAAGGTTTTATCTTTCACCAAAGAATAAAAAAATACGGACGACAGCAAAAACTAAACAGCAACTAAAACATTTTATTTACAAATTAATAATTTTAAGAAGTCGTGCATCAATGCATGGAAAAGAAAAATTGCACTGCGACAAAGCTCGTGCAGTGAAAAATATAAGTTGTTAATTTTTATGAAATCAAAATTTATTTACAAGATGTTTATCATCATCATCAACGAGGCATCTTGAGTCAAGTCTGACTTCATGACTTGGAGTCAATCACCACAGAACCTACAAAATGCTTTCTATTAATTATTGACTTTATCAATGTTTGGATTTTTTTCGTAAGTGGAACAGTATATTTTGCTATTCTAAAACAATAACTATGAAAGCTGAAAATAGTAAATAATCTCGGATTTGATTTGACTTTAAGAGAAGAAATGTTCCATCATCGACAGAAATTTTGAATTTTAATTCCACATTTAAACCGACTGGAATGTTCGCTCCTCGACTTTCGCTTATGGAATATGATGAATTTTCTGTTTAACTTTACGGTATAGTGACGAGAACTTAATATCTGTTTTGGATTTCTTATATGTTGAAAGATTTAGTTCAAAATTATGCACAAGTCTACAATTTGGTGTAAAGATCATCTGCTAAAATTCACCCGTCCAACTTGTTAAGTTTTTGAGTCGTTGCTTTCAAATATGGATCGACAGTCAACCCATCGACGGATTTGGTCGAAAATTTAATACAATCTACAGTTACAAAAATCTACAAGTAATAAAACCATATGCCAAATTTTATTTATACAGCTCATTCCTTATTTTTCAGTTATCGCGTTCACAAGCATACAGTAGAATCGACAGCCAAACTTCCTGTGAACGAATTTGGTCCAAACTTTAATCTAAAGATATAATTGTAGTCTAAGAATTTATTCTTGAGTCCAAATTTTATCCGCCCAATTTGTTGCATTTTTGTGTTATTGCGTTCACAGGCAGATATAATTCCAAAAATGGCTTTTTCGAACTCAGAGAAGTCTAAAACGTGTAGATTCATCAAAATCTCGAGGTCGAATTTTTGTCGATTACAATACTTTATATTTGTAAACTTCGTATTCGAAAAAGCAAAAACTAGGTGCAGCGTCTCAATTGCTAAACTGCCAGTGCTCGTTAATGTGTAAAATTTGTATTTTATTAATAGGCATATTATTACAAAGAACCCGATATCAATCCGAAAGTGCATTTGAAAATTACGATCTTATGTTATGCTGCAATGTGAGCTTGAAATGGATCGATATCTTCCAAGTGGGTACCACGTTCAAGACGGAAACTACATGAGTTGGAGGGCGGTGATAAACTTCCGACTTTCTTGCCATGTATTGTAAAACAAAACAAGAGGTTTAATCTCATAAGGCTGAATATGTTTAGCTTCGT
>BGPR01002156.1:117008-131459 GCA_013235015.1 Araneus ventricosus
AGGAGAAAAGATTACGGGCGGGTGAAATGGCAACAGGGGCATGTTTCCGACTCATTACGAGGACTGTCGTTGGGGAGCTCTTAATTCAGGTGATCGTTCAAAGTCTTTTGACCCGGGAAGAAATTGAACGATCGCATTCGCCGTTAATGAAACGTTTCTTTAATTCCATAATAATATTTTACTGGTTAAGTATCGTGCCGTAAATGTAACGGGAACCAGCGATTCCAGCAAAATATGCTGCAGTGCCATACTTTCCGAACAAGTTTGTGACGAAAACTGCAAAAAAGAAAAAAAAAATGTTTTATATTTAAGGTTATATTTAAGGTAAAGAATTTTTTAATGCATCCATTGCCGATTTTCAGAAATATAATCCATTAAAAAGTCGTTTGCACAAAATACCATAATTCGAATTTAAAAATTTCCAAACAAGTTTATTGTTGCCAATTCTAATGATCGAAGTTGTGAAACCAAATATCATTTTTTAAAAGCATGTAAAAAAATCATTTCAACGAGAAAAATCGTTTGTAACGACAACAAAAAAAAATTCGATATTGTGTTCTGGAATTATTTTCATCTTCGTGGCTAATTTGATGGAAACGCCGTGTAGAAATCTTTCAATCATGAAATAACGGAATTTTATACTCAAATTTTTCCCTATAATATGGAGTCAAAATTAAACTAAAAATGAATAGATTAACTCATAATTAAGTTTTGAAAATATTAAAATATTGAATTGTCATCGGCAACATACAGCTGTAGAAAATTTCAGAACTCTTGTTATCAAGAATTGAGGAAAAAATCATTTACAAAATTCCATCTTTACAAAGTGAAATTCACAATTTAACTCAAGTTGAAAGAAACGCGTGTAACAGTCCATTTTCTACATATCTAATATTTCTGAAGCTCTAATGAGAAGTGTTACTTCACTTTATTGCAACATTAAACATCCAAATATTTCACTAGAAAAATGTCTTATATCTACATATCCATGCATCCTTTGCAAATGAAATTAAATAAATTAAGCAAACGGTTTACCTGTTTTACACTAAAAGTACGTTAAATTGTGTGCATTAAACTGCTGTTTGACTTTCAATTAAATAATTTCCTTACCATACAAACTTCGTAAAATGATTTTAAAATAAATTTCACTTATCTACAATACGCTAATAATCATCTAAGTACTAGGAATAAAAAATTAATTAAACTCATATTTTATTACGAACAGAACAGACAGATGCCTTCTTCAAAGAACATGAATAATTGTTTACATTATTCATGTAAAATTCTCAATTCTAAACCTTTTAAATGAATTTCATTAACCTGTCAATTACGAGAAAAAATGATGTTTTTTTAATCTTTTTCGTGCAATAAAAATGTGTACAAAGTATTTAATTTTAGTGGAAAAGAATTTATATTCATATCTTTTTTGACTGATACTGGTATGCATTTTAAGTAAAGACCAAGTGATTTATTACAGTCTTTACATTCTAGACAAATTAAAGACTGCTAAATTATTGAATTTTTAATAACTGCTTCAGTGGCTATTATTTATAAGATAAAACACAGAAAAAATAAAAAAAGAGCATTTTACGGTGTAATCTCTTTTATGATATCTATGTTATCAAATCTGTAATTTTCTTATGTTATAGCTTAAAATGCAACATGATGAAAGTGATTTTAAAGAGCCTTATTTTTTTTTTATATTTTTCACACAAGGTATTTTCATTATTATTTTTTTCGCTGATCTTAAAAATTCCGATCTTAGATATCTTAATATTAATGATCTTAAATATTAACATCTGTAGAGGGACGAGACTCATGTTTATATGGAATGCCGCTGTTGAAGAATTAATTCAATTTCAGGAACCATTTTTATTAGATGGCTAAGTTCCACAACACAGTTCAAGGTACAAGACGCAAGACAGAGAACAACAACACAACACAAGTACACAGAAGAAGAAGAGAGAGAGGCATCATGGGAAAACCCCGGATGGCTCTAGTAGCGCCACCTACCATAAAAAGGAAAAGGCAGTGAATTGGAACAGCTACACAGATGAAAAAATACTTTTCTGTTCTATCAAATATTCAACTCCAAAGCATTCTTAATTGATTTCATCATTCTACATAATTGTATACAGAAGTACCAAATTTCGTTTCTCAATACTTCCGAAAATTTATATTTTCATTCTCCGGAGTGCCAGAAAAACACATATATTCTCTGCCAAAAAATGGAATTCATCCTCTTCGAATATATATTTAAGTTTTAATCTATTTTTATTTTTATTATCAACTCAAAATATTTGTCATCAGTGATTATAATAATCCAATAAATAGGGTGTTCTCAGGGTGTCATTGGGCTATTTCTTCAACGGTTTAGAATTAGCAAAATGGCTAATTTGTAAACCGTTTGATACAGGCATATACATCCAACTGAAAAATTGCTCTGAATGAAATAAAGAATTATATTTATGTTGCTTGAGTGGCAATAAATATACTGCTGAAAAAATGAAGATATCTAAATTTTTATACAGTAATTCGGTCCTGTTAGTCATACTTAGTAAAATACTTTTGATACACTAATATTTTAAACAAATGTACCTAAAACTGATTGATCTTTTGTATTGCAAATTAACTTGCAACATTAAACTTGCTTCCCCAAAGTGTGTAGCAAAAAAATGACAGAATTATGAAACTTTTAATATCATTATTTTAGACCATTTCAATACCCGCCTGGATGACGATACGTCAGTTAACGGGAGGCGTTTCCTCGAGGAGGCCGTTAATTGGTCTAAAATATTGAAATTCAAATCTTTTTAATTCGGTCAGTTTTGATCACAGAAGTGTGGAACTTTTTGTTTGCGATGTTAATGTGTCAAGAATATTCTATTAAATATGAATAGGACCGGAGGATTGTATAAAAATTCAGATTTCATAATTTTTTTTCATCAGTCCATTGACTAAAACAACATAAAATACAACAATGGGGGACAAAACAAAACATGTTTTTCATTTGCTTAGGGAATTTTAGCGGTTTTAGAATATCTTGAGGATACAGATTTCGAAACTAATTTTACTTTTTCCAAATTGGCTCTAGTTTTTGAGATAATCCATATTGTCAACATTTCAATCGTGTCTGCAGTAGGGTGAGTCGAAAAGCCAATTCCATTATACAGCGGTAAAATTTGAGAATTGATGAGAAATAAAACGTGGAAAAAATTAATTAAATTGATTGGTATCTGCTGCCTCGAATGGGCCTTAAAAGTCCTAAAAAGTGTCGAAATTACGCTTTTTTTCATTAATTATAACATTAATTCTTTATTATAGCAGTAGTTGTTAAGTACTCAAATTATTAAAAGTAATACATTTTATTTTATCAAAATCAGTCTATAACTTCCTGTCACATATTCCTTTCAAAGTTGTCAAAAATATGTGAAATTACTTCAATATGCAATTTTTAGATCCTAGTCAACATCATAATCTTCACACATCATTTTGTCGATGGAATGCAGCAGTGATGTATATGCATAGCAGAAGTCAAATAAAAAAAAAGATAACTACAACATCACCTAGAAATTACATCTTAAAGTAACAAATGTAAAATAAATAAACACCAAGGCGTGACCCTTGATGAAGTATTCAGTCCGGATTCTACTCTTATTTTGCTTCAGTTATTTTGTCGCTTAAGTTTAGTCAGTTTGTTGTATTTTTGTTGAATGCACAGCAAGAGGTTATTTAAGCCTAAAAAATATCAAATTTATTTATTTCTTTGTTTAGGGTAACACTTGCAAAATTAAGCTCCAAAACTAGAAAATTATTTGTTAGTTCAGAACGTATGCCAAGAATACAGAAAGTAACAAAAATTAACAAACATTTAAAAAAAGGACTTTGTCTACCAGAATATCAAAGTAATGGAACAAAATATCAAGAGAGGTGGAACACACATATGGTGGCAGATTATACTGGTAGAGATTCCAACGCGAAACTTCTACTGTACGTAATAGGAAATCATATAAAAGCTTTTCCATGAAGTAACTGAAATAGCTTATTTAATTTCCATTTTATTGGGCTTAATGCAACATCTTCATGTATTTTTACCATACCATTATGATTCATCTATATTATTTGTTGAAATACACTTCTTTATCTAATTCATCATTATTGTTTTAAATTTTATTCTTTAACTTACATTTAACACTTATTTTATACGATTTCTGCATAGATTTATCTTGTGATTTATATATTGATTACTCTTTAGGATTAAGTTCATTTATTGCATTCATTTAATTTTATTTTTCATTTATATTTGAGACGGTTCCAATGCGATTTAAGTGGTGCGTACATATTACTATTGAAATATAATTTTCACTTTAACTCGAAAACTAGAGCCAATCTGACAAAAAGAATGCCGCATTCAGAATCAGCACCACGCACTCTAAAACCATTGGAACATCGTTGGCAAAAAGTCGGTATTGTTACGAACATGGAAAGTCGCTTCCCAGCAATGTTAGTCCTATGGTTGGGAAGAGAGTTTTACAAGGTTAAGCATGGAGTGACAGTAGCAACCGTTTCGGGACCCCTGACCTTGGCGACGAACTTGGCAACCATTTTGGCGACCTTGGCGACAAATAGATGACTCTAGGGAATGCAACCCTTTTCTCGATATTTCTATTAGGAAAGGGAATATGCATGAATATACGAGAAAATTCCTTGTGACGTCACGGCCTGTCGGAGAGAGTATATAAGGATCGCGCCTGTATCAGAGAGGGTAGTGTTGATCCATTGGGAACGACTTTAGAGTTTCTTCTGCAGTGCGAGATAGGAAGCTGGTGAGCTGAGCGCTATTTAAAGTGCAGTTATTGTCGTTACTAGTTATTTGCTGACTGTTTCTGTTGTTAGATAACAAAGTACTGAACTGTTATTACCTGTGAATTGTCTGTTTACGTTGCTAATCTGCGCAAGATCTATTGTTTCCTGTACCAGTGCTATGTGTTTTTCTGCATATTTGTAAATAAACCTTCATTCTCCATTATCCTGCGTGTTGGACTGTTTACACCATACACCCACAGTAAGACTTTTTGCAACAGTATTCACCAGTGTAAATCTTTATGTCACTTAGAATATTTCTCCAACTGGAAATATATGCCTGTTTTTAACGATTTAGAAAATAGCTTTTGGGCCATGAGTAGAGTGGACCCCCCCGCCTCCCCCCCCCCGTTTATAAATACCTTCAATAATAAATCATTATATTATTTTTTTCAAATAAGTAAATAACTTCTTTCACATAAAAAAGGTCTCCAAAATGCTGAAATACATTCTTATTCATCAAATGTCGTTTCTTAAAATTACTTCCGGCCTTAATTTTGCAAAGCAACCAATACGCTTGAGTATGATAAACATCTTTCAGCTGAATTCGTTTCACAAAATGGCTAAAATACTTCAAACAGTGCATCGCCCCGAAAATTAGAAGACATCGGGGACATAGGATGGAACAGCAGCCCTCTCTAAACAATTAACTCCATTTCTGTGATTAAGGATTTAGAATTGCTAAGCTTTACCGGTAAATAAGGAAAAAGCGAGTTAATCGTCAAGTTCCGAATCTTTACGACTTCGTTTTAAGCACTAAAACTCCTTTTGTGGATTTTGGGAGCACTTTATACTTTTCCAAAAGGCTCTCGCTCCTTTTAATTCGAGCCTGGCCTTTTAAATTTTTGCTGGGAGTCTCAGGATGACGTCGTAAATGCTAAGTGGCCTCTACTTTAAAATACGTTCAATTTTACGATGTGTTTGGAGAAAACTCGGCAAGTATTATTTTTATTAGGTTATATTCAGTTTTCGAATCATAAACAGGTTAGCAGAAGAAATATCTCACTGATTTACTACAAATTCGGTTTATGCCTTCAGTTTACGAGTGAAGTTTCTCGAAAGAGCGAGATAAGGTGTGGCGATGATTATATTTTCAATAACATATATCTTTGAAAAGATATTGGAGTGGAAATAGATGAAACCATTAAGTTAATGCACTGTAAAATATTTACTATGATTCTATGTTACTGCCAGGTTATTTCTGGCAAAGAGCATTATTTTATTGCGGTATAAAGTGAAATTTATTTTCTTACTTTTACATCTTATTAGAGGTAGTCCGATATAACTTTTGTAATCACGGAAGAAAATTATGATCTTTTTAAAGTAGCGGATGTGTTCTTCTCAAGGCTTTCTTTTAAGCGGGACATTCACTAGCGTTCCAATCCACTTTTTTGAACACAGGATGCTAAGCCCATTCGTCAATGTGAAATCCAGATAAGAATTGATATAGACCTAGGGAACATTTGGAATTACAAAGTTGTTGGGTTTTCATTCATCCCCTTCGGCCATAAAAGTAAAATACGATTTTTCGAGGCGGAAGATAAAACACCCGTGTGTGGGGAAAACGTGGAGGAGGGAGAATTGAGTGGGAGGCAGACTGGAGAAATCAGAGCGGGGAGGAAAGATGTTCTCTCCAAAAAGCGAAATTACTACTGATTCGCCTCCGTATAGGACACATTAGAGTCACACATAAGCACCTTCTTTTTGGCGAGAGAGTACCGATGTGCCCCACGTGTAATGCTGAACTCACTGTTTATCGTATTTTAATCGAATGCTCAAATTTTAATCTTCATCGAATTCATTCCTTTAATTCATCGTTTTTAACTTTGTCTGAACTGCTGGGTGAGAAGCACCATCCAGATATTTTTAATTTCTTAAAAGCTATACGCTTTTTAACATGTATTTAATGCCTTCAACCATTTGTTCGTTTGAGTATTTTATTTAAATTTACTTTCTAGTTTACCTTTTTAACTGTTTTTTCCTCCTATATCTGAGATATCCTTAATTATGAAACAATTTTATCACACTGTTCTGGTTATAACCATTTGCGTGACGCAGTATGGCCAAAACTGGCTCTTGCGCCAAGAAACACGAAACAACCAACCAACCAAAAAGCGAAAATCCCCCGTGTGGGGGAAGAGGAATGTGGGTGGAGTAGGGCGGATCCAAAGTAGCCGTTAGTGAGTTTTGGAGCCTTCATGAATGACCGACCTATATGGATCGGCTTGAATGGGTGGAAAACAAGTCGGTTGTTGGTCTAAATGGAGTAGAACAGCTTTATGGTGAGAGCGTTCCACGCAGATGGCGGGGTAACACTCCACTCCATTCCAATTTTCAGCCCATCCATTTAGGTGGGTCATTCACGGAAACTCCGTGCAAACTACACAACCGGTCACTCCGATCCCCTATTTCTACTGCGCCTACTCCCCCTCTCGCTTTCGAAACGGGACCCCGTGGGTCGTGTGAAAGAGCCTCACTCCTCCGCCACAATGGGTCTACATTTTGTCGTTTTCGCTTTTGTGAGAGAACCTCGCTGCCCCTCCCCACGGTCGCATTTCAGTTTTATGACCCAGTATTCCAAACGGATAACGAACGAAGATGAAAATCCAAACTTTTCGACCACACCACGCCGATTCTCATAGAATTTTCGCATTGACGACGGGTTTTGGAGCGACGCGACTGAAACTGCGTGGAGCGGTCTCACCGTGAATGCCCAGCTTTATATTTCCACAAAATTATGCTTTAACCGCTTAAGGACCGAATTATTTTGCAACCTACAGTGTGTAGAACGAGTTAACTCGGGTAATGTCCTTAAGCAGTTAAGAATTACGTTCCGTTCCGTAAAGAGAGTCGCGGGTCCATTTTGGACCTCTTCCGTTTGACCGGTTGGATCCAAAATTCAATACACATTTACAATTGTAGAATTGTTACAATTGTGGATTGTGTTTGGTAAATCAAGAAGATATACCAAATTACCTAGTTCGCTTCGTTTTCGAGTTGTCGTGTTTACATACCCATGAATAGACAGATAAATAGACAATCGACTCTTTATCGAATTTTGTCAAATAAAGATGATGAAGATCTACGATTTTGGTGATAAAGCCATGCGCCAAATTTCATCTCATTCATAAATTTCATCTCGCTGAGTTGTTGAGTTAACCCTTTCTAAGGCCGTGGTAAGGATACTTCCCACCAAATTCATCAATTTTTAAATGAGATTTTTTAAGGTTGGCGCAAGTTCTCGCATAATTTTTCGATGAAACAAAAACCTAGTTGTTCAAATTTCTTATCTCAAACCATAACGAAGTGCCTTGACTTGGTAATTAATTATTAATTAATTTAATTAATTAATAAAAAATTAATGTCATCCAATTAGCTAAATTAATTTCTTTTCTTAAATTAATCTCAATCCCAAAGTTATTTTATTATGCCACTATTAGGAAAAAATGGCCCTTTAGAGCAGGGATTACCAACCATTTTTTCTCTGGCGTACCCCTTGATTATTCTTTTTGTTTTCGCGTACCCCCTACTATCATATCCAGCCCCCCCCCAACGGTCGGTCCGTCTACTCAAAGAAGTTTTTATCAATAATTTTAAGGTTAGCTTAAGTTAGCTTAAAAGTAAAATAACTCGAATTAATAACCTTTGCAGAGCTTATTTTAGATTTTACATTTTATTCCATTTTTGCAATAGTATAATTTCAATGGCAAAGCAAACGAAACCAGTATTGTCATTATTTCGTTTTAACTTATAAGGATAGCTAAAAATTACACTTCGTTATAATCAACTATTCAAGTGGTATAGTTATTTAATAGCAAGTATTCCCTTGGAGAAACAAAATTCTCTAACTTTTTTAATCCCATATGATTTCCTGTTTCCGCCATTAACAACTTTGATTTCGAGTGCCCCTAGGGGTACGCGTACCACATGTTGAGAACCTCTGCTTTAGAGGGTTAACGTGTTCACATACACACGGAGAGACAGACTTTCGTTCATTGGATTTCATCTAAAATTTAAACATATCTACAATTTTGGTGGCAAGACCATATGCTAAATTTTATTCGCTTAACTCATCCCATTCATGAGTTATCGCGTTCACAGACAAGACAGATGGCTGCAATTTCAAAAATGGTGTTTTCGCTCTCCGTGATATCTAAAATACGGAGATTCCTTAAAATGAAAAGATTGATTTTTTTTTTTTTAATGATTACATCTTTGTCTTTACATCAGTGGCATCATCGCGGCATCTGGCAATATCCTGAATTGTAATTACATGCAGATCGGATCCGCCCTCTTTGTCATGTCACCCATCGACCAATAGCGACGACTGTTGCAGTATTTGAGGACTGGTTGCTCTACTGTTCACTCTCTTCTTTTTGTATCATTTGATAGCTAGCAGTATAATGATTT
Organism: Araneus ventricosus; assembly: GCA_013235015.1. Classification (NCBI taxonomy): domain Eukaryota; kingdom Metazoa; phylum Arthropoda; class Arachnida; order Araneae; family Araneidae; genus Araneus; species Araneus ventricosus. Next base: position 126,282 of record BGPR01002156.1, read on the forward strand.
TATGATTTGATTTAAGATTTTAATTTAGTTGTTGTTTTATTAAATTTGTTATCGAGTAGTCTTGCTTTTACAGAGTCACCAGCTAAGTAGTTTCTCACAATGGTATACTTCTGATATATGTTGAATACAGGCATTATGATGAGAAGCTGAGTAGTTTAATATCTTACCTATTAATACGAAGCACTTCAGTATCAATGGTTCTATGTACTGACTACCTCAGCGATTATATTAATAAATCTCGCCTCTATTCATTCTGTAAATCTAACTTGACCTAGACGTAGGTCAAGAAGTTACACATCCTTAGGACTCGAGGAAGCAACAACAGTATTTTTAAAAAAATTAAGAAAATACGTTATTGCTTTATACATAAATATATGTGCGACAACAATAAATGTTTTTCCTACAAAAATGCTGTATTTTTTTGGAAGTAATTTTAAACTAAGAGAAATGAGTTAGTTATTCCAAGGGAAATTTCCAAAACTCTGCTCACGTTCCAAGTCTTTTCATGAACTTTCCACATTCCATTACTTCTCATTCTCAGCGATTCGAATGAATCAAGAGATCTCCATTATCATTATTTAAACTGTTAAAAATCCAAGAATATAAAAAATGCCAGTTGAGTAAATACATCACCTTAAAATAAATGATATATTTCATATCCAATTGATGCACTAATTATGGTAGATAATCAGTAAATCACGCGTTCAGAAACATAAAGAAATATGCAATAGGCAATAAATTTTTTCTTTGCAAGCAATAAATAATATGTGTATTTTCAACAATACAAAAAAAATTAATCGTATTTTCCTATCAGTGAAGCTCTTTATTCAAAAAGATTAAATCCTAAGAAAATTAAATCGAGAGAGCTTCAAAATTTTAAGTCATGAATTAAACCAATGAGTTAATCTAGCTTACATTTTCAGAAAAAATTAAAATCCTTTGATATTTTTTTAAAAAGGCGAAGAGGTAAGCGCTTTCTTCATCAAAAACTATCAGCTGCATATTACTTAAGACTGAATAACGTCTGTTGTTACTCTTCGTCGGTTATTTGGATTTGCGAAAGAAAAAAAACGCATGTATTTTGAATATAAAATAGTCTTGAATGAAATTCGTATATTTAAATTTTCCTGGAGTCTAATTTTATGATTATGCAGCCAATAAAGGATTTTGAATTAATTCCGCACTTGTTCTCGCTGCCTCATTTAAAATTCATAATATTAAAATAAGCTGAGAAATATTTTCTATCAGTTGGAAAGAATCTGAGATAGAATTGTATCAGCGACTTTAACAGAATCCCATCATCCGTAATGTCAAAACGATCCTACATGTTTCCTCTGATTACAATTTCTGTCTGTGACTATTTTAGTGGAAAACATTTTGATAATTTTTAACTCTTGCTCTCAACTAGTGCGGAGTTCCCTAAACATAAAAAGGGCAGAATATATTTCAGAGACAAAATGCGATTATTAATTCCATACGCAATGCAAGAACTGCATAAATTTAGGATATTTCAGAATCTCCGAACAAAAAATGTGTTAAAGCTAAATGTTCGGATGAAATAGAACTACGCAAATCTTATGCTTTTGTTTCAAGCTGAAATGAACCACTAGATCTCGCATAAAATACCTCGTAAGGAGCATAACAATTGGTTGAGTATATAGAAGGAATTGTTAAGGTTGTGGCATCATCACTGCATCCGGCTGTATTTCAAGTTGTAATTACAAGCACATCTGATCCGCTCTCTTTGTGATGTTATCTATCAACCAATAGCGAGTAGCCTGTTGGGGTATTTAAAGAACGATGATTACTTCTGTTCTTTCTCTTTTTTGTATCACCTCACCGTGTTGAATGATGATATAATTTAATTTGGGATTTTAATTTAGTTGACGTTATGTTAAATATGTTTTTTGTTATGAAGCAGTATTCTTTTTACTGTGCCATTAGCATTGTGTTTGCCACGATGGAGTCCTTCTGCAACTTGTAAGAAATGCAGATTTATGATAGCGTCGAGAAGCTGGTTGGCGAGGATTGAACTTATCTACATGTAGTAAGTACTTGACTGTCAAACTACACATACTTAATCCCTTAGCGGCTGCACTCGTAAACCTCACCTGCTCATAAGCTGTATAGTTAACTTGACTCAGCTGTATAGTTACGTAGGCCTAAAAGTTACAAGGTGACGCAGTGTAATTCAAAATCAGGGTACAAGTCCTATATTATCATAAGCAAGTAGCAATCACATCTAGGCTGTGGCTAGTGGCTAGCAGTGTTTCCATATGGAAACACTGCCATTGCCTAGATGCGATTCCTACTTGTTTATGATAATATAAGATGAGAATATAAGAAAACGCTTCAGTCCAAATCATTCCCGGATTACAACGCCACAAAAGACTGATAATGTTTGGCAGTAACTGCCAAAAGGAAAAGTACTGCAGCAGACTATTCCCGACAGTTGTCGGCATCCACGGATACCACAATTTCGAGGTAAACCATGTAGCATAGACGTTTGGGAGACAGAGGTCTATACACCCCCAGGCTTATCAGATGTGTTCCATTCAAAGCAGCTCACTGCCGGGACGGTTAGCCTACAGCAAAAATACCACCTCCACTAGAACATTAGGCCTGTGTGTTGTTTTGTAATCAATCCAGATTTTCCTTACAAACTGACTAACGTTGCATATTCATACGCAGAACGCCAGTGACCTGTTACAAATAAGAAAATGCCATTGTACACCACCGTTACGGTGGCACTGGACATCTGGTTTGAGGTAGCCATTGGTCTAGGGACTCGAAAAGATCTCCCTGTCCACCGATGAAACATGACGGACCTTCATTTTAAAGAATTCGTGAATTAATTTATTTACTACGCTTAAAAAATAATCCAACGAAGAAAAAAATAGCAATTTGAAATAACCAACAAAAGAAAACTGATTTGTTGAATCAACATTTCGTTTTGAAACTACACTAAGGCTGTTCCGATCTGTGGTTTAGATTATGTGGACGCACCTGAGTTAGCACACACACACACACACACACATTCCTCTCTCTAAACTTCCTCATCACTTCAGCTAGATGACGTTTGATTTAAGTTATCTAAACCCACATTCATGATGGTTCTTCAAGAAAGTCGTATCTTGAATTCCACGACTCTGCTACCCGAATTCGAGCTTCTACCGTAGGTAGACCACATCGCAGCTCCTTCTAAAGAGAAATATGGAAAATACTGATCATTTTCAAAAAAAATTAATGAATAAATAAAAAGGATTTCGACTTTTCTTTAACCAAAATGATGATTTCACGCAAAACAGTCCAGCTTCGGGAATGATTTAAACAAACATAATGATTGGTTTTGCCATGGTCTTAGAACAAAACTCACATGAAAACGAGACTACGATAAATATCGTCTGCTGTCGTGAATAAGACTGCTGTAAAATTATAAACGAGGAAGTTACATTTTGTTTGCATCTAAAGTTTTTGTTCGAAAATTTTAACTACAAGATGAAGTAATTAGTATTCTTAATACTATTTATTTTATGAAATAAATAAAAAGAAAGATTCAAACAATCAGCGACCTCAACTGTAATATTTTCACTACTGAAAGTGACGACAAAGATGAATGTAAATGATTTTGTTCTATTATCTGATGACGTAATTTTTTTCATGCATAGTCTTGGAATTTAAATGAAAGACATAACACCACCAACACGTCCCCGTGCTTAGAGTCATTGAAACTCTCTTTAGGCGGTTAAATGAAAGACAGAAGATCAATGACATTAAATTCTGACATTGAGTCATATTAGTTATATATTTTCATATATGAAGTTATATATGCAATAATTTTACTTAATCTTACTTTAAATTCTAATATTATATATTTTAAAATCATAGTACTATATTAATGTATTCCAAAATCGCTTTTCTTAAACTCCAGTCTCGTTTTATTTCCCGCTCTGGAGGTATATTAAATCTCGCGTTTTGGCATAATTATTACTAAAAGAATATTCTAATTACTTCCACGCGCCTACACAAATCGCGAAATCGGCGACTTATTGCCGCAATGCTTTTCCCCTAAAACAATTACGTAATTTACTAAAATAGCTATTATTCCCTTCACTTTGATCACGTGTCTGTATGTTAAATCCCTACCTGTGGAAATGCAGGGATTTTCTGTTCGCTTTTTACTTGAAACTTAAACCAAGATGTACGTACATTCCGTTACTCTCCCATAATAAAGGAAAATTAGACTATAACTCGGCTTTTAACTGAGTACGACCACGAATACTTTTCATATATGTATTTTCATATATGGAGTTATATATTTTCATATACGGAGTTAGATATATATTTTCATATACGGAGTTATATATATATTTTCATATATGGAGTTATATATATATTTTCATATATGGAGTTATATATATATTTTCATATATGGAGTTATATATTTTCATATATGGAGTTATATATTTTCATATATGGAGTTATATATTTTCATATACGGAGTTATATATATATTTTCATATATGCAGTTATATATTTTCATATATGCAGTTATATATTTTCATACATGGAGTTATATATATTTTCATACATGGAGTTATATATATTTTTATACATCATACATGGAGTCATACATATACATATGGAGTTATATATTTTCAAACTCGAGACTTAATGTGCACTTTTTAAAGCCGAGAGACGACACAATACAGAAAATACCCTGCCTCTAAATTAATATTTTTTCATTAAGCTGCTATAACTTTTTTTCTGTTTTATTTTAAACATATGATTTTGAAAATATACATTTCTGTTTCGTTAATAATTGCCCTTTTGCGAAGAAAATTTGTCAAACATTTAATCAAAATTCCTTCAACCATAAATACGTCGTTTCCACAATATACTGGACAAATGGTTGATGATGACTAGAGAAATACATCTTAAACTTTTCGTCTTCCATGTTTGGTATAACAGAAATCGTCTTTAAATGTGCAGTTCTTAGCACGTAACGAACTTTATACATGGTGTATGAGTAAACTGTTCTGACAAAATGAGAGAACTAATGGTACCCAATAAGGCTAGCAATATTCCCTATGGAAACTGGAGATGCATTCCACTCTGAGTGCCATAAAAAGATAAATTTAGATGCCCAAGCTGAACTTATACAATGAAAAGGAATCA